>JARGYA010000451.1:0-104169 GCA_029204335.1 Mycena vulgaris
GGCGAGAAATCAGTTCAACTACAAAATATGCCGGCCAACTGAGTCAGCAGGCAAATGCTATTAGCTGGAGGAACTGAACAAGTAATTCAACTCACCATGCTGCACAATGGAGCTCGTCGACGCTGCCATTAATCAGCATTATGGCGAGTTGAAACAAAATAATACCAGGTACCTCGGCACGTGGTGGAAACCCCAAAATGTCAGTCAGACTGTTGTCTGAGCTGTCGGCACTCATATGCCGCTTGGACCGGTGCGCGGCGTGCTGTAAGACGGCTGCAAGTTGATTAGTCTCGGGGTAGATGGAAAGAAAAATAATACAACACACCTTTGACACGCGCTCCCAGAGACCAGTTGGAATCGATGCCTCGCGAGCGCTGGGTAAAGCGTGTTGAAGGCGCGCGGTGAATACTGGGACAGCTCCAAGTCATTTAGCATCGCGTGAAGTTGAAAGAAATATATTTAAACATACTTTGCATGTGTTACCCTGCTCCCGGGATTTCCAAAGATGTACTGGGAATATTGACACGTCAGCAGCGCTCATGGGAGACATGGATACGGCGCGAGACGCTGGCGACTAGCTCCAGGTTAGTCTCGCGAAGCGATTGACCTGAGGGTGTATGAATTTGACATTGATTTGACCGTTGTGGGCACGTATATTGACTGCAACACGACACGTCATTCGAGGGAGCTCCGAAAATCAGATTGGAACATCTAGCACATCGTAAGGGGCATATAGACCCGTGGAAACAGCTCAGGATGCGCAAGATACGGCTACACATTGATTAGTAGCCCGGGGATTTGAAGAAATGAGTTGAACATACCTGGGCCCTATCACATCTGTTGGTGGCTTGCAAAACTCTAATTCGTCGGTCCCTACGCGTCGCCCACGGTCAGAAGGGTCGGTAAAAACATATGGTGTGTTCCGGGCACACGGAATGCCACCCGAGAGGCTCACGGCGGCCTACACACATTCGCGAGCCTCACATGGAGCTCAGAATATGTTGGTACATACTGTTTACACGTCGCATTGCTCGTGGGACTTCGAAAAAAGTGTCGGAATTCCTCCACGCCGTCGGTTGCTCAGCAGGGTGTGTACAGTCATATAGTGCGTGCTGGGTATGCGGTGCGCATCCAGATAACATCGGTGTTGAAAGGATGCGCTGAAAGCTGGGCCGCCTTTACAGGAGGATGGCCCAAGAACGTGAGTCGGGGACTCACATCGGGGGATTTTGATCACTTGAGCTTGATAGGTTGTATATTGCAAAAGTGCTGAGGTAGAGATCCCATGAACCAAGCGGTGGAGCTTCCGGAAGGGAACGTACAGGATGAACATATGTTGATCTTCTTGCCTTGGCCCTGACACTTGCAGACTACTGAAACCGCTGCACATGCATCAGCCGGGATGAACCGACAAAGGCTATGCGAGAGAAAAACATACTTGGTGTTGCAGCCCAGGTTCGCGCACACATCACATCCACGCTGAGGCTGGTTGACCTAGAAAGAGGAGCTAGTAAAATCATGCAGTCCCGGTGGCCTCTCGGCGCGTATTCGAGAGAGGAATCCAGCAGGGGTGGAGGTGCGCATGCGGGAAGATTAATCCATACCCGCACATCTAAGATAGCATCAGTACTGAGTGATAGCATCAGTACTGAGTGGAAACATAAGAGATAGCAATACTTTCCATGTGCAATGGGGTGTATAGAAGCAGTACAGTCAGATTTGTTGACTCACTGAACCTTGGATGTTCAAACATTCATACTTCGATGTTGCGAATAAATGATCTAATTGGCCGACTCCGGTGAGAACGAATGGACACGTGGATTGGGGAGGTGGTCGTCCTCGGTGGTAAGGCGGCCTACCTGAGCATTGGACCTGGTGATCGATAGTTATGGACATATATCCCGCGCCGCTGGACAGAGGGATGTGAGCTGCCGGTCGGGTCTTGTTGGAGTGCTGGGACAATGTATACTCATCTGGGGATCCACGGGACTCGTCCTGGAATCCAGCACCATGGTCCATCGAGGTTTGACTGGGGCACAACAGGTGAATCAAGGAATGGGGGCAAAAGAAGGAGACACGAAACGGCTCAGTCTTCTTAAGTGGGGGCTTGAACGGGTGATTGATTCAATTTGGTTGAACATGTGGACTGTAAAATTAACTGCACATAATGAAACACAGTCCCTCAAAGTTAATTCATGATCTGCAAAAATAAGCATGGGAATCGGAACGTTGTTGAACGCAGAGATGGGAAGAAATCACAAATGTGGTATAATCGGAACAGTGCAAACAGGTGCATCTGTACGAGGCATCTGCTTAAGATACAAGTAATAATGCTTGGCCCTACATACTGACACATGCTCCAGAAACCCAATAATATAAGCTTTTACATTGGCATTTGAGCCCCACAGTTGTTTCTATGCTACAAGCCATGGCTTTGCTTTGCTTCAGCATCGACCATGTCAGACAGAGCAATATATTCACCCTGTGCTTGTACAGGTACACCAAAAGATTTCCTTGCCGATATGCCTGAGTGCACAGTCGATGAGATCAATGACGGACTTGACATGACCAGAAGCTTGTGCGAAGAATTTATCTTCTTGAAGGGCCATTATATTCAGGATCTGGGCCTTCAAATTCCATTTAATTTTTAGCAGCAGAATGAAGTCCGGAGGCCGGCGTCGCAAGCCTCGAGTCTCAAAGCAAGTAGCACCATGGTCTGTGGTCCGTGGGTGAGTAACACCCATCCCAAAATCCACATGGAGAGGAGCCATTTCCGAGCTGTATTAATTCTTGATTTGATGTTCTGTGATCTCCGACTCTGCGTTCTGCTTTCTTCGAATGAAAACCCCAGCGAAGCGGCCAGCTAATGGCCTTAACCATGAGTATACTCCAGCGAGTCACTCTCTCGTATTGAAGATTAGATTGAACTAGAATTCCCGTGCGAGTGGACGTGAAGAGATATCGAGTCCAATTTTTAGCAGATGACACGTCTATCCGAGGTTCGGTCATGTACTCTGCCTTCTGTGAATTCACGCCCCGGCGAAGACAGCAGCGAAAGGCCCTAACCATGGGTTTTCGTCCAGCGCATCACTCATATCAGAAGATTCGAACCAGAATTCCCCATGCGAGTATAACCGCTGCGGAGATAATCATTGAGTCCAATGTTAGGCAGATAACACGCGCACCGTCCAAGGTTCGGGGCCTTCGGCCACGCAGACGTCCTCCGCCTTAAGATTGTCACCCTAGCCCTCAAGCTGAATCATAATAAACCCACGAGAATCCAGACAGGAGCCGCTTCTCCTTCAAGGCGCGGGTTTCTGTCCGTCGCATGAGAACGAAACGAGGAACTCCGGATCGCGAGTCAGCCTTCGCCCCGGAGAGATGGGATGCCTCTCGAACCTTGGAGTCCCAGAAATCAAGCACCCCAGAATCAATTCAGAATCCAGGGAGACCGCAGCCGCTTCCGTCCCGAGCACCTAGCATGTGGGCCTACTAGGACTATCGGCCACGGTGGAACAAGGCATCAGGCTCCCAGCGCTGGCTGAGGGATAGCAAGCACATCGAGATGGGAGTCAGGAGCGAGAATTGCTGATGACATCGAGTCAGCAATCTGAATCCACCGGTACAAGAGGAAGGTACGTATGGATACAAGAAGAAGAGGGAGGCAGCATGCATATGAGTAGGTATCAGTGTGTGGTATAGTCCGCAGGAAGAAGAGCGACGAAGGAGCAAGAGAAGAAAAAGATGAATCGAATACGAGCCTTCTTCAGGACTCCGGGAACTTGAGCCACTCATCGCTCGGAGCGCAGCCGGGTACCCGGCGGCTCGCCCTCCTCCTGCCCCTCTCCTTCCTCCTCAAAGCCCCGTCCTCCTCAACGCCCAAACCCGCGCCTTCGTTCCCGTCCGAGCCCGCACCCGCACCCTCGCCCGCGCGTTTCAATGCGCGGCCGCATCCAGAGAATGCGGGGCCTTCGCCGGGGAAGGCGTGCTCTCGGTCCAGCGGAGGGAGAAGGGTGTTTGTGCTCCCAACTGATACGTCGTGATCTCGGGGCGTCGTCGGGAGGGTGCTCGCCCATCCACAACCACCTCAAACTCCACCCCAAACCCGTGCCCCGCGCGGCCAGACAGCCCGCATCGAATCGCACGAGGATCGAGCTTCGGCGGGGGATGCGTGCGCATCGGCGTCCGCCCGATACACTGCGCACCATCTCCGCGAAAGCGCCGCGCGTCCTGGTCGTCGTAGTCGTCGCATCGGAGTCGTCGGCGTCGGAGTCGTCGGCGTCGGATGTGGAGTTCGTCGTCTCGTCGTAGGTGGTGTTCGCACCGTCTACGTCCGCGTCTGCGTCCCTCGAGGCGTAGGCGCCAACGTCCCACACCATCACGAAGTCATCGAATGCGCCGTCATCACATACTCTTCGCAATCCGCGTAATCCGGCTCCTCCGCCCCTTCGTCTGACGCGTATTCCGCGCATTCATCGTCGACGCCCATGTATTCATCCTCACCCCACGCCACGATGCCGCCCGCGTCGGCAATCAGGCTACGCGGATGATCGGCGCCATCCCCGTCCTCTCCCCACGCCACGGCGCTGGCCGCGTGCGCTTCGATGTCCAACGCCACGACACCGCCCGCGTCCACAACGAGAACAAGCGCGTACCCCGCATCCACGCCGGCTTCTCCCCACGCTGTTGCTGCTGCTGCGCCCGCGCGAGGGCGCTGTACGGATGTCAGCGAAGCCGGTCGCGTGCTTGGCGATGGGATGTGCGTCGTAGGCATCCGTTGCAATGATGGGGTGCGCATTCGAGGCCATGGGGAAGGCGTGCAAGTTGCATGCGAATCCGTTGTCGTGCTGCACAGTCGTGGCCGCGGGGATGGGGCGCGCGGCGTGCGGGCTGTATGTGAAGCCGCGGTCGCAGCGCTGCGAACGCATGCTGGTGAAGCCGTCGGTGTGGTCGGCGATGGGATGCGCGTAATACGTCTGTGGGGCGGCTCGCCGGGCGTCGGCGGCGGCGGCGGCGTGCGGGGAGTACACGAAACGATTGTCATGCTCCTCTGTGGCGGTGACGATGAGATGTGGGTAGGCCCTCAAGCCGCGGCCGTCACGGGCATCTGCGCGTTCGCCTCGGCGATTCGACGGGCGCTCGTGTCGATGACGGGATACCGCGTCTACTCCGCCACGACGAAGCCATTCCCACCGCCAGCGAACTCACACGGCCGCCCGTAATCCTGCCGCCGCTCCGCCCCCACGCCCCCCCTTGCGCGCAGGCCCGATGAGAGGGGCGCAGACGGGCACGCACGGCGGGGACGGGGGCGGTGGGGAAGAGGAAGGCGTCGGCAGGTGATGCGAGGCGCGGTCGTCGGGGTCGGGCCTTCATCTTGTACAAGGGGAAAGAGACGCACCTGTCACTGTCGATGCGCGCTGATAGCAGAAATGGGCGGGAAAGCCGCGCCGCAGGCGCTGTGTGTCGCGGAGGCTGCGGCCCGGACGCACTGGGAGGAGCGGAGTCAGCGCTGCTGCGACGCGGGTGGCCAGGACAAGGTTAGGGTTAGATGTGGGCAGATCGCTGGGAGGACAACGCGTCAGCTGCTTAGAACAGAAGGAGAGCTCGGGAGCATACGTCGAGTGCGGGGTTGAGGATACCGCGAGCCATAGGCGGGAGCGCGATGGCGTGACGCCGCTGTTGCTGTTGCTGTCGAGCATGGGTGCGTCGTCTTTGCGGGCACCCGGGCGCATTCGGGGCGGGGTGACGAGCACGTCTTGTTGTTCAAACACACTCAGCTGAGAAAGGGAGGTCGACTAGGGAATTATTGAACGAAAGGCCCGGAGCAAGTAGCTCCTTGAATGGGCCTGCCATGCGCTCATTGGCTGTTACAGTGGAAAGCCGTGTCCTTCAAGTGTGTGGTTGGGCCCGCGAAGAGAGCGAGACATTCAGCGTTGTGGCGAGGAAGAACAAACAAATTAACGATCGGATCAGCGAGTTGGGCGGAGTTTGATTGGTAAGGGGAAGCGCGGTCACGTGCAGCGCGTCCAGCCTTTCAAGTGGCAACCCATTCCAAGGGTGATGGCAAATCAGTCAGGAGACCGACTAAAACCGAACCTGGAGCGGCGAAACCATCGGCAATCTTAGGGCATTTCCGAAATGCATCCGGAATCACCGATTTTTCGGGGATTATCGAGCAAGGTAATTTTATCCGTTTATCCGTTATCCAGTTCTCCGCGGCCCACACTCGAGCTAAGGTAGAAGACGCCATCGTCAGCCATGGGTAAGCGAATTGCGAGTGAAGCGAGCGATTAGCAATCGTCGATCCACGAAACTTCGCGGTTTAGTCCGCGAAATTGCGGGATTATCGAGCCAGGTTATTTATATCCGTCTATCCGTCTATCCGCGGCCCGTACCCCCGAGTTAAGGTTGAATATGCCGTCGGAAGTCTTTAGCCAAGAGCGCGCACACGTCATTACCGATCGTATAAGACGCGATTACTGCCGGTGGACTGGGTAGCAGTCGCGACGCGGTTTTTCATGACAACAGAATCAACAACGGCGAGAAAGGTCGTGCTTGTGATGCTTTCAACGGGGAAGCAAGGCGGGGCAGTGGTGCGTGGTGCGTCGTCGTCGTTTTCATGTTCAAAATATCGGCGCGCTCAGTATTTTTGCATCATAGCTCTCGCCAAGGCAAACGAGTCCGCTCCCGCGGACGCCACGCCGTGGCTCATCCTCGCGCAAACCCGCGACCCCTCGTCTGCACAAAGCAAGGCTTTGCGATCCCTAAGAGGCGTCCCGCCTGCACACGGGTACCCCTCTCGACGCGCCAGCACTGTTTGCGACTGCGCCAGCGCCGGTATACGCCGTGTATTCCGTGCAGAAGAGCTACGACAACCCGAGGGGTGTGGACGGTGAAATGGCGGAGGCGAGGGCGCTGGCAGATGTGGCGGCCAAGCACGGCGTGCAGCATTTCGTGTACGCGAGCGTGAATTTCGGAGGGGCTCCGGACACGGCTGTGGCACAGTACGTCTGTCTATCCGTCTATGATATACCATGGAGGGTGGTTGACTCTATCATTGACAGTTTTGAATCCAAGCGCCTTGGGGAGGAGTATCTGAAAACGAAGCACCCGAAGCTCCCGGTGACGGTGCTGCGGCCGGTGACGTTCATGGACGAGCTCGTCGCGGAGGACCCCAAGTCCGCAACTGCGCGCCTGGTGAAGATCATTTTCCTCACGCAGCTGAAGCCCACGGCGCGGCTGCAGCTCATCGCGTGCAGCGACATCGGCGGGGTGGCCGCTCTGGTGCTCCAAAATCCCGAGCGGTACGTGGGGCAGGTGGTGGATCTAGCGGGCGACCAGCTGGGTCCGAAGGATATGGAGGATGGGTGGCGCGAAGTGTTTGGGGAGGAGATGCGCCCGCAGATGTTGGGTGGGACGGCGCTGGCGTGGGCGATACGGAATGGGAGGAAGGAGCTGAGGTCGATGTTCAAGGTGCGTTTGGGTTTCCGGACTTGGGAATGTGTCTTCTCTTTTGGCTGACACGGCTCGTACGTAGTTCTGGAACGCAATAGGTTTCAATGCCGACATACCCGCGTTGCGAGAGCAGTATCCAGAGTTGAAGGATTGGAGGACCTTTCTGAAGACAGAGGTGGCCTCCCAATGACGCCTCCCACCGTAGATTAATTTTTGCGAATGACATTAACACTGGGGAATCATTAGTACAGGCTTCTTCTTGCCAGTGTATGACCTTTCGGATTCTTTTCATCAAGTCTGTATTATTCAGGCCAAAACTGCTCGAGAAGGGAGCGGATGTGAATGTACAGGACGGTATGTACGCCTCTGCGCTGCACTCGGAAGCGTCCATCGGCCACGAAAATATCGCACGGCTCATTGAGAACGGCGTCAATTTGAATCTTCAGGTCAGAGCCTCGGGCTGCTCATCGATAATGGCACTGAAACTCGACGCACAGGGTGGGATGTACAGTGACTATGGGATGGCACGGATAGCAGCGTCGGCGCTTGGCCACGGGCTGGAAAAAAGTGCCGCGCACCCATGCGGCACTGCCGCGCACTGGCGAGGCATTGATCATGACACGGCGGTGGCTGTGCTTTTGCCGCGCAGCGTTTGATTCAGTCCACAACGCTGCCCCGGCCCCAGTTGCTATTCGAGGTTCACTCACTGCAATACATCATTTAAACACAAAAAACCCATTGCTCAAATTTCGCTAGTCGGGCTTAGTCGGACCTGGACACACCTCGCCCTATCGTAATGGTCACGGTGTCACCTGCTACATTGAAATATCACCTTGAACTAGTGATATTGACTGCTACCACATTACAGCCAGTCAGTCGAGATGAATGAGATGCTACTTCAGCCCTGAATCGTTAAATAAGTTGAAGCTCCCATACTTCGTCGCAGAATGCCAAGAGGTACCCGCAGGAAGAAGCCAAGACACAGCCTCATAGGGTAGGGTGGGTCTGGACGGAGTCCGATAAAAGTAACTTATTGCCGAACTTGATAAGTTCACTTGCCCCTTCGGCTTGGCTGGCCGCACTTGCACTTAACTTTTCCCACGCTTGGCTCACTTCACTTATTTGAAACTCCGCCTACGGTTAATCCCCGCATGCAGAATACGCCCTTTGAGCAGCATCATACCCGAAATATATCACTTGAGAGGTATTTAAATGTCATATATGCACCTTTAGTACTCACGTTGTTCATGGCAACCACGACATTCAACAACAGTCATGCTTGTCCGAATCTCCGGACGCGGAAAGGCCTGGAAGAAACCTCTCACATAGGGCTCTAAATAAGACACGGTGAACTAGATTACACCTGCATATCACCTAATATCACCCTAATTATACACAAGACAACACCTTAGCATTCCTTCAACCAGATGACTTGCACAAATGCCAAATGAACAAATACCCAACAAATACCCCCGCAATTCTGAAACTTCATACCACTCCTTCAATACATGTGTGCCATAGTGATCTGGCCTGGTTTATCGTTCACTAGTTGAATCAGATATCAAATGGGGAACACCAGAAATTTGAGTTTGTTGAATCAAACTTGGTCGTCCTGTGACCTCAATTACCTGGTTTCAAGTTCTCGCTGAAGGACTCAGATGTCTCCGTTGAGAGTTTTGTGGCCTGAAACTTGGAGTGATAACAGGGTTTTATTTCCAACCGTATTTCTCAAAGTCCAGGATTGAACTCGCAACACTGGCATGGTTCCTCGCGTGGCGGGTCTCCTTTCGTTGAGGATGTCAAGCCGTTTCTACGAGAATTCACTCGTCAGAACCTCACTTCACTTACAGGAATTTGCAGGAACTTATTCCACTTACGGGTACTTGCAAGGTACTTAAGTTCACTTAGACCGCCAAGTGCCATCAAAAAAGCGCACTTATGTCATCAGATGGCGCCGATGCCATCAATCCCCGCCAAGTTCGCCTCATGTTAGCGTAGGGCGTCGTAGCTCATGGATTTTGATCATTATGTGGGAGATTTGGCCTGAAAATACCTATTCTGGACCTGGCCCCCGTTTCCCCGCTGCAGAGTTCGCCTGCAACCAATGGTCCTCCTGGCTTGTCAGAGCCAACTTTTTTGCAACTTCTGCCGCGATAGAGTAAGAGGGGCAGTTAATAATAGAAGAATCGAGAGCTACCACATGAAAGATATTCCAGGTAGGCAGACTTTTCAAGTTCTGTAAGTTAACGCTCCGGATCCAAGTGCCACAGCGGGGAAAATATAGAACGACTTGCGGGACATCGATACTGCGGGGTTCGGGCCGCCGTTGGAGTGTTGGGTCGATCTTGTGCTTCTATGATAGTGAGAAACTGCAAGACATTGCTCAGCATTGGGGAGGGAACACACGAGTTATGTTGAAGTGAGTGATTCGACGCGATCACGTGAAACAGGCCTTCGCGTCGACCGTGCAACGCTGGATGCGGCCCAAATAGGTGTTATTTTTGTTGAACTTGCTGGTACTTAGGCTAACTTGAAGTTCCGTGAAGTTACTTAAATTCACTTTACTTGCACTTTCCCTGAACTTGCACTTGTGAGATCAACTTGCCTGCCATAAGTTCGTCTAAGTGAACTTTGGCAGGCTAAGTGAAATTACAGAAGCTACTTATTGCGGTATCGTCTGGACGCCCTTATTTCACTTTTCGGAATTTGGTCCGAGGACTCTAAAAATGTGTTAGAAGGGTAAACAAAAAACCTCAACTTTTTTTTACCCGGTTGAAGGTGGAGGTCAGTGAGTGTTCGTACATGACTTTCAGTGCCGACAAACAGCGCGCATTACCGCCTGATAGGTGTTAGATCAAGGCTAAAATGTGAGCTTTTATGGCCATTTCCGTGGGAATACTTCCCGGTTTGGTGCTTACATAATTCGGCTAATAAGGTAGGGAGGGTCTGGACAACCTCAATTCACTTTTCCGATGTCGTGTAGAAAATTTTAGTACTGCGTACCCTTTGCAGAATGGTCAGTTACTATTTAAGCTCCGAGTCAACCTCGAAACCGCCTACGGATGCGCCCCGCGGGTTCGAAATTTCGAATCCCCGCGTGGGTGATCGGATGCCGCGTCGCGCAGACGCAGAAGTGCCCGAGCCCGAATCCGTCTGCGTTTGCACTCCAAGTTACCGCTGAGGCGGGTGCCGGGGTGTGCCACGGTGCGCAGCTCTTGCTTTTGTGGCCCCACGAGGGAACGCCCGCACTCCCCGAATCCACCTCCCGTGCCGCGATTCTCGTTCCTTGCAGCGGCCAAGTGGTGCACGTCTGATTTCGGCGTCTGCACGGTCGTACGTGCACAGTCCGCATCTCGGTGCCACTACGCGTGGAGGGAGACGGGCCGGGATGTCATAGCGCGATCGAAGTGTGGGTGCAGCAGCGCGGGATTCCGGTGCCCGTGTTGGAGTTTTACGGGGTGGGAGTTTGGGATTGACGCTAGGGATTGGGATGTAAATATAATGGATAGGAATTAAATTGAATCGATGCGACTCACCGAAGCGCAGAGAAAAAGTCGAGCTCAGGACAATGTACATATGATGAGATGCGATGAGTGGTGGTGAAGAGTTCCTGCAGCAGGAGTCCTGCTGTACTCCACTTCCGAGGCCGCGAATACAGGCCGCGCGGAGTGTATTCCGTCCGATACATCATCAAGACTATAAACCCTATCCCGCGCAGAGTCTTCGTCATCCATTTCTGTGTGTGTGCTTGTGTCTCGCTGGGATCTGGCGGAGGACTGCGCCGCGAGCCTGGATCTGTACTATGAACAGTAAGCTCTCGCCATAATTACCCTTTCGTTGGATCAGTCAGAGAGAAATCAGTTGCAGGGTGGTTCATCTCACGCGATTCTGTGATGCCTTACTACCTGTGTAATGTATTGTTCACACCGTTCGCGGCTGGTTGGGGGTGGCGCCCACGGTTGGGAATTGATACAGTGTTGCTACGCACCCCCCAGCTCTTTCCACAACATTTTCCGAGTCTTGAATTATCTCTTGGAGCGTTCATAAGGCTCCCTACATCATCGTCAACCAACATTGACTCAACTAGAAAAATCCTGGACTCCATGTGAGAAACTTAGAAAGAATTTGAGTAAGCGACAGAAGTCGATGGTTCTGAACACTAAGGATTTACAGATCTTATATACTGCAAGAGCGCGGTGGGGTGCTCCGCGCCCCACCACTTCGATTGAACAATGAATCCGGGATCTTGAATCTTTGCTGAATCTGCAGAAGGTTGTGTACTCAGAAGTTGCTGATAAATTCCCTGTATAATGAAGCTGCTCACAGAATAAATAAGATTCCAGAGTTGACTTTAGGGCCGGTCTCAGTGAAATCTCGGGGTCAAGTGATCATCGGAGTTTAAAAAGCTTCGGACGGACGGACACACATAATTTTAAAAAGAGGGTGAAAAAGAGGGTGACAGTTGACTTTAGGGCCGGTCTCGGTGGAATCTCGGGGTCAAGTGATCGTCGGAGTTTAAAAACCTTCGGACGGACCGACACACGTAATTTTAAAAAGAGAGTGAAAGGTAACTACTGCGTACAACTACGGAACAACTACGGGCTGCGGCCCAGTACACTGCGCGGTTTGCGCATGCTGTGCATCCTGCGGCGTAAGCTTCTTGCTGTGCCCGTCGCGAGTGCCAAGCCTTAGTCGGCTTGCTGCGGTTGAACTTCCAACACTCCACACTGAGTGTGTGTTTGACATTAAGGTCGTTCATGGTTCCATTTTTCCTCCCATTTTTCGTTCCATTTTCGTTCCGTTTGCCAAATAAATGTTTCCGCATCGAACAGGGTGGGAGACAGGCTTTTGTTATGCCATGCATGCATGCATGAGACTCCCTGAGATGTCCCGTAGGGATCTGAACTACACAGGGATGTAAACCTAAGCAAAACGAAAAAAGGAGTGCGAAAAGGGAGAGAAAAAGGGAGCTTTCGGGGGGTTTCACAGTTCACTTTTTCTGGCCATTTTTCTCTTCCCTCTTTTCTGCCATTTCATGGATTCTGCACCTAGACACTTCGTTTCTTCCATTTTCAACCCTTTTTACATCACTAAAATTGAAAAGGGAAAAAATCCCGAGCAAAAACCAAGTAAATCCAAAGATCTAGCAAAAAATGGGAGGAAAAAGTGAACTGTGAACGACCCTATTAAGTACTCACCAACCTGAGTTGGTTATTTTGACTGGTCCAACTCGCAGTCGTGACTTTCACAGCACAGAGACAAAACACACAGACTTGAGTTGCTGGCCGGGGGGGAGCAGCAAGCATTGACCCGGGGACATCAATTTACCCGTATAGTTTCAATACACTTGACCTATAGCAAACTCCCAGTGCAGTCTTCCCTGGCTCAAACTGTCCACTGAGGATTTAAAACCCTTTGGATCCCACTATATGCCAGAGAATCTGTGTGAAAGTAGCTACAGTCGGCGCGGCACTCTGCCGCGTCAATTCACCCTGTGGCTGTGTTGCCGCGGCGCTGACGAGGCACTGCCGCGCACTGACGCGGCACTGACGAGGCGCCGCCGCGCAAGTGATGCGGACCGGCTTGAAACCAGGTCAACTGCTTCCAAGGACAAGCTCAAAAATGGTTTGTTGAACCACGATTTATCACGGCTTTGGTATTCCCAACCAAGAGCCCGGAACACTACTCTCAATGTTGAGTTGCACACCGGGTTGAACCATATTTCCCGCTCAGAGCATTCAATTCAAGGTTTCTAACTGTGTACATAGTCCCATGGGACACTCAATCCATCGTAGAACCCAGGTTTCAGATATCCCCAACTCGGTTAGTCAGGCTTGGTCGGACTTAGGTATTGCCGCGGCAGTGCACGGCAGCCACATCAATTTCTCCTGACCCTTATTTTAAGAGTCGGGGAAATGCACTTCCTCAGGTGGACAGCCGGGAATCTCGCTGAACCTCGACATAAAATTTCACTACGCTACAACAAAGTTTATTCAAGCGGAGGCACATTTTTTGCCACGTGTAACGTACCCAGCCAAGTCCAACGCACCTGAACCTTCTGTGGGAAAACCCTGGCTTTTCGGGGGTTTCGTAATATTCCAGCGGTGGATTGCATAACCTCCGCGAAGAGCGCGGGCTTGACAGCAATTTAACCCAATGAGGATAACGTCCCAGACACGCATCTGATAGGGAAAATACTGCATGTCATAACCGCACTGCCTTGAAGCTCTCTTCCTCCTAAGTACCACCCACTCCATAATGGACGACCCAGAGAAGGGTTTGAAAAAGCAGAGTGAGCAGTTGATTCTGCCTCAAACTACATGTCTCACACCGTCCAGCCTTGGATGTCGACGACGATGAGGCTGCGGGAGGGAAAATGTGGGCGGTGTACGTGGCCGAAGCAGAAAAATACGACAGAGGCCTCGTCGAGAGTTGGAAGAGTGATATGGAGGGCATGCTCATTTTTGTCAGTGTTCCGTTCCCCCTGAACTCACAACTCAATAACTTTTCATAATTAGGCTGGTCTCTTCTCCGCCAGCTTGGTGGCTTTCCTAATCGAGAGCTACAAGACTTTGACCCCGAATTCCGGTGACACAACTGTTCTCTTGCTGACACAGATTTCGAATCAACTTGCGGCGGCGGCAAATGGGACCCCCTTCACAGTTGTACCCCGCCCCCACTTCACCCCTCCGACGAGCTTGCTTGTCTGCAATATTCTATGGTTCATCAGTCTTGGGCTCAGTCTTACCTGTGCACTTTTCGCCACGCTTGTCGAGCAATGGGCTCGCGAGTTCATGCATAAAGCTGACATGCGGTCAGCCCCTGTGATCCGGGCTCGTGTGTTTTCATACCTGTACTATGGGCTGAAACGGTTCAAGATGCACACCATAGTAGGGATCATACCTCTGCTCCTCCATGTCTCCCTCCTGTTCTTCTTCGCCGGGCTGGTGGCTTTCCTCATTCCAGTCAACACCGTTATCACTATAGTCACAGGCATCATTCTGCTCATCGTAGCAACTGGCTACTCACTTCTCACTATTCTCCCATTGGTGTATATCGATTGCCCATATCGCACACCACTCTCTGGTTCGCTTTGGCAACTAGCTCAGAAGATTCCAGGTATCCAACGACATCTCCATGGGACCCACAGGGATTCCGCGATACCGGGGACCCGTCATCAAGCAGACACAATGATGGAACTTGTTTTTGACAAGGCTATGCTCGAGGATTCGGAGCGATTGGAGCGGGATAAAAAAGCACTAGTTTGGACAATGAAGTCACTAGCTGATGATACCGAGCTGGAACCCTTCATTGAGGCCATTCCAGATGTCTTATGGGGTCCCAGTAGGCGGCGCTCCCTACATGACAACCACATCCAGTGCTTGATTGATGACCAGGACCCTCATGTCAGGCTGCTCGACCGCATACAGGATTTATACAGGAGCTGTGACACTGGTCTTTTGACTTCAGAAGCTTCCACTCGTCGCAAGATTTCTTGCTACCAGGCCACATGGGCAGTCGGAAGTCTGACAACTCCTGATAAATCCTGCGATCACGCACTGTTCAACCATATTGTCGCCAATGCTCCTGCAAGAACAGCCGTGACTGATTCAAGGGTGCTACACCACTCTGTGTCCGCAGTGGCAATGAGTCGATGGGGTTCCTTCTGTGCTGCCCAAGATTTGCTGCAGGAAACATTAACACATCTGACTGCCTGCAATGCAGCCATTACCACAGCTACTTTGGGACAACCTAACACAGGGACCAGTGGACATAACCTCCTTGATTGCCTCCGAAGACTCAAATCATATTCAATATCTCTGCATTATCCTGAAGACTTGAACATGCTGTCTTCACGTCTGGAAACACTGACAGAGGAATTTGGGAATCTGTCTACCACCATCCCTTTTCGTATCCTAATGGATTACCTCACCGAGGCTGCCTTCCTTGCCTCCCCGCCATTCCGATTTCAGTCCACCTTGAAATGCATTTCTCCTCCGAAATCAGATGTGCCACTAACAAAGCGTTGGCTGGGGCATCTGGAAGGCCGAGTGGGAAAAATTATTGATGGCTCCCTGGCTGACCTCAACCTCACTAACCAGGATTGTCATTGGATAGACGGCATCATCCATAGCATGATGTCTTATTGGGTTCCCCCGGAGACAGGCACACGGATACCCCAATCATTTCTTAAATACCTCAATGGGCGTAGCTCCGAGGTTGCTGTGAAGGCAGCAATGAATTCCCTTCAAATCGGGACGAGGGGAAAGAGATTTATTCCAGCAACCATACTACGCCTCACGAAAGCATTATCAGATGCATCCAGTGATCCCAAAGGGTACTTTTACATTCAGAGAACAGAGCAATCATTATCCGACCTTTGGGCCATCCTCTGTCGAGCTGGATCAAGCCTAGACCTGCCGTCGTTGGAGAAAATCATCAATGAAGTGTCACACATTGACTCACCATTGATGATCCCGTCCATTGTAGCACTGGCCAAGCACAAGGGCGTGACTACTCTGCTCGGAGACGATGTGTATTGCAAGGAGCATGGCATATCCCAATCCAGTCACCCCTTCCTTCCTGCCGAGACAGCAACGGCTCATCTTGAGGAAGCTGCAGCCTTGAAGCATAGGCAAGATGAAGGACAGCTTGAAATTCTGGCCAATTTCATCCACGAATGCCAGACGTCCAATCAGGCACTATTCAAGGCACGCGAAACTCTAGAGATTCTGGGTGCATTCGTTCCGGGCGATATTTCGAGTGGTGTTAGTTTCATCCATCTCAAACATCAGCTACAATTTGCACGAGCCGTCGAAAGCTTGGTTGAAGCTTCGGGCAATCGCGGGCATTGGTGTTCGGGCATACTGGACACTATTCCCGGTCTCCCATTGTTCACTGCATATGCACCCCGTGTGCCTGTGCCCAGCTGGGGTAGTCCATACTATCTACCTCAAACACAAACTACGCCCGCACCAAGCTGGGGTAGTCCATATTATGCACCACAAACACAAACTACGCCCGCACCAAGCTGGGGTAGTCCATATTATGCACCACAAACACAAACTACTCCGGCACCTAGCTGGGGTCCTCCTGCACGCGGACTCCTGGCACAACCTGGCCGGGCAACTACTCCATATGCACAACCTGGCATGTCTACTGCGTATCCATATCAAGGACCACCGAGTCAAGCAGCCCAATGGTTGAAAAGTACTTCTGCCCGCCGAATACTCCGGCAGACGTTGGTAAAATATCTTAGCACTTTATCCGAAGATGCTCCAGCTTTCTCCCTGATCCACCGTGTGCAGTCCCTTGTTTTTATTCTCGGTGTTGCCCTCTCAACACAGCCAGAGGAGCCAGGCGAGGCCGACCCTTCAAATACTGAGAACGCCATTCCCCCGGTTCAACACACCGAATTAGCAGATCTCCAAGGTGTTGATGATCAAATTTTTGGTGGAGGAAATGAGGGAATCAAACCAGAGAATAGCTCTGGGCCAGTCCCTGTTGGGAGCCGGAAGAAGAAAAACAGTGAAGATGGCAGTGACAACGACGACACTGACGGCGACAGCAATTTGTCTTCCCCGGGCCCCACGCCCTCCATCCCCCCGATTCGCCTGGAGGAGCTCCCGCCGCACACTGCCGAAGACGACACCACCGGCGATGCCTTCGGTGTTCGAGTGAGGTCATTCCCGGAGCTGGGCGTTGGTTCCACAAGCAGGGGGCAACAGACGGCGAACCCGAACGTGATCCTCGGGATCACGAACCCGTACTCCAGCATTGTCGAGGAGAGCGGGAGCGCGAGCAGCGGGTCTTCGTTCAGACTCAATGAGATATCGGCGCATACCACCTCAGGCTATGCGAACGCGAATTACAGGGAAGGATCGGTCATTCATGGCCCAGAGGCCGCGCACGACTTGCCCGTGGGGAACCGGCTCGGACTCAGCACCAGCTCGGGCCAGGGCCCGCCGTATTCTGACCCGCACGGCATGGAGGAATGGCGCCGCGGGACCGACGAAGAGGTAAGTTTTTTGTCTTCTCCCTTCGTTCCTAACTTGACCTGCGGGGAACTATATTATAGCTGGAGCGGTCGCCCAGCCCGTTGGCATCACCGGGAATGCTGAGCCCGTACGACGCGCGCCCGAGGGAAGCGCAGCCGAGTCCGGAGAGCTTGCACACAGACCTGGGCCGCTCTTCGAGCGGAAGAAGTTCCCGCACCGTCAATATCACCATCGTTCCGCCTGTGTGTATCCATTATTGTTGCCCATGACCATTTTACTGACGAGCAATTCCTCCAGTCGCGCCCGGCGTCGGTGGGCTTCCCGACGGATGAACCAGCCGGCGGCGGACTCCTCTGGGCGAATCACACTCATGACACCCCCGTTGTGCCCGACTACGATTCGGATGACGACGACGACAGTGATAGCGATAGCGACACGTCGAGCCTCGACATGCGGCCTATAATCCCACCCGTAACGTACACGGACCCATCGGGCTTCGTTCCCATGCCGCAGCCCAGCCGTCCGACGCAGACTTGGGCTGCGCAGTCACCCATTTCCACTGCCCAGCAGCAGTTGGCGGCGTGGGTGCCTCCATATTATTACAGGGAGCAGAACCAGCCCCAATTCCGACCCGCTCGGCATGCTGTGTTTCCAGGAGATCAATCTGCCGAGGTCCCAATCATTAAGCCGGTCATCGTGGGGGACTGGACGCAGATACGGTTCGATTTGCGCGAGCAGGCGCACGATGGGATGACGCCCACAGCGTACATGCTCAACCGCCACCACATCGCGACGGCCAGCGCAGCGACGCACGTCCGCCTCATCTCGCGGGTCTTCCCATGGTCGATCGAGATATTATCCAATAAACCCGTAACGTGCGAGGATGTGGGGATTGCACTGTACGCAGCTGTGAGTCCTTTTCTTCTTAATGTTCTGCTTGAGTACAGCGTCTGATTAGCACCGTAGCTTCAGCAACCCATTAGCGATTCAGAGTGGGGCGCGATTGTCGATGCTAAGGAGCTGCGCGACAAGATTGAGGGGGCTGCAAGGAGGCGCGCCGAGTCGGACGGTGATGCGCGGCTGAAGCGTATTGATTGGCTCGGGAGCGATACTGTTTTCTCAGGACTGGAAAAGATGGAGGACTTCCAAGAGGAGCGGCTGCTGCCTGGCGCGGACCCTTGCGCCGAGACGTGGGTCGTCAAGCTGGTGTCGTCGAGCGCCGTCGAGGAGGCGGCGAGCGACAGCAGCCAGTCATCGCTCGGACTTGATCAGATTACGGCTCAAAACACCGTTGCGAATGCGAGTTACAGCGGGGGAGAGGTTATTCCGCCTTCGCCGGCGCATTCGTATCGACCCATGCGATAGAGCGCTCGTAGTTACATTCGGGAAGCCCTTCGGGGAAAAGACTTGGAAGACCGTGGTGGATATCCGGGTCTGTACAAATGTGTACTCTTCCCGATATTACAGCCGTTTCCGAAAACCTTGAGACGCGCAATTTGTTTTCCTCTCTCACAACTTTTCAAGAGGTCTCCGATCTTCTTATCGGACCCACTGAGATCAGCACGTGTTGATGAAGGGGGCCAAATATTTGCTCTTGATCATAGCCACAACAAAGCCACCGCTTGCGCGACGCGTGCTCTTTGGAGTGCAAAGAAGCACATTGGAAGTATAATTTCCAGCGGCATTTGGAGGAACGCCATCCCGGTTGGAGAAAGCTGACTTCTCCGAGCTTCCTCGAACAGATCACTATCTCTGCGGACGAACAGTTGGGACTGAAGATACCAGCCGCGAAAATAAGCACATGGCCAGTTAGTGCCCCGGAATCGTCAAACCAGGCGTCGCCACCACAACGGGAGAAGCGAACCATCTCAAACCTCCAAAATTCGCCTCGTCGGGAGACTGACAAAGAAAACGATGACCCGAACGAGGCGCGCTCATCGAAAACTAGGCGCTTATGCTGATACATCTCGTACATTATTATATTTAATTACATCCCGGCCTTTTTTAATATCTATAGAGCCATTTATCATTGCCAGACTCAGCAGAAACGGTGCCGCGAACCTGTTTCTCGTGAATTTAGTTTGAGCGGTAGGGGGTTCCAAACGGGGAAATTATCGGCAATCACTGGTGCACGTGTGTTCATCAGTGGGTCCGATAAGAAGATCGGAGGACGGAGCGTCGCTTCTTGTAGCTTCCTCTCGACCTCTTGCAACTTTTGATGAAATGATAAGGATGCCCGTTTTTGGAAGGGCCGGCCCAGACCTATGTGGCATGTGTTATTATGTGTGGGAAAAGACATGCAGAAACGGAGGAGAATTTGCGGGAATCAAGCAAGAAGCAAGCGGTGATCAAGGATCTTGTGATTGGTCTGGGCCGGCCCTTTCCAAAAATGGGCATCCTTATCATTTTATCAAAATTTGTGAGAAGGAAAAAAAAAAATGCGCGTCTCAAGGTTTTCGGAAACGGCTGTAAATATTGTTATGGCGCCGTAGAGTTAAGAATAAGAACCCAACAGGGCTGAGGAGCTGTCTTGTCAGAACCAGATATCGAGGGAGCGACAGATGACGGTGCGAGAATAGAATCCAGAGGCGCCGATGTCAGCGAACTAGACTGGTTTTGAGCCGTCGAACCTTCAAGTCATCCGTTCACATCCAGCGTCAAAATGGTTGAAGTTTCCGCTTGATTGTAATTGGTCAAGTGTGGATTTTGACGTTTTCATTGATCATGACCCAAGTGAGGGATATCGGGTCTAGTGCCTCCTGTGGAGGAATAGCAAGGGAGAAGGAGAAATAGGGAGTAGGCGGAAGTAGCTAAGACAATGGGAAGAGAAAAGCCTTGAATTTTGGTGTAGTTTGGTTACAACGGTGTACGAGCGGAGTCTGGGACATTCCAAGGAGATTTTGTCCGAGTGGTACCGGGGGTATCGGAGCCGCTCTTTGCAGTAGAAAATGATCAGAGTGGCCGTTTTGGAGCCTCAATAGCGAGAACTAGGGCTGCTCACCGTCCCCGTATTTGCGGGCGTGACGGGGGCCGTCAATGGGTGGCCGTTCCGACCTGTCGAGCGAGTTGCCGATACAATCTACGGGGCGGATAAGGGACGGCAAAATCACCGCCTGTCCCGTCAAAAGTGCGGCCGTTGACGGCCGCCCACGGGTTGGGTAGGAATTAAGCCCTCAGGTGCGCTAGAATTCGAGTATATCGAGTCAAAACTCAGTCTGGAGGAATATTTGGATCAGCGAGGTTACCACTTGCACACAACACTATCTTCGCAATAGAAGACCACGGTTCAACGTTTTATTTTCAGTTCAACCCACTCACGTGAGCAATTGTTCAAATCTTGTTTGGTAAAAACTATCCAATGGAACTGCTTCTTGGATTGCCTGAAGTATGCCTGACACTCTCCACACTCTTATATCACAGGTTCTTGGTGCCCGATGTCTGTTTGACGTCGGTATGGTGGATTAATCGCGCACCTTGTGCCGTGCCGGCAATTCACGGTTGACGGCCGTTTTTTGCCCCTGTGTGACGTCTGGAAGCCTGGAAATTCAAAAAGACGGCAGCTACGGGGGCGACCCGCATCCGTCTCGGCGTCGCAGATTGACGGCCGCCCTTGTTTGCGGGACGGTGAGCAGCCCTAGCGAGAACGTCGAGCGGAGGATGTGGTTCGAGGACAAGGGTGATGAACCACGTGGTCTGGGTTGACGCTTGGCCCTGCTTTCTCTTGACGATGTTGCACGCAATTTAACCCTCTCTCCTGACAGCACGTGGGCGCGTCCCGGGCTCCGGAAAGAAGCGGGTATGGAAAATCGGTCATTCCGTGGGCTTCAGATGCCGGGAAACAGCCTCTGCTTACCATGGGAGCGGTTGAAAAGCACCCAAGAGCGGTAGACGAGTTGTCCAAGGGGTGCTTGGTAATAAAGGGCCGAAGAGGAATCACCAAAGAACCAAAGAAAACGGTGTGGACGAGTGCAAGCGGCTACTTGCTGTGGGAGAGTGGAGGAGCAGGAGAAGGATGATTCGATCTCCGACCTGAGCCGCTGATGCAGAAACCCCGTTCGTACCGATCACGTGCCTCGACCTGGTGGTCAGTGACAGAAGCAGGAAGGAATGGCTTCCGAATTTCATCGCCCTATCCCATCCTCGATTTACAGAAAGAGCCCAAAATCTAAATCTACTATCATCTAGGGTACAACGGGAAGAGGTAGGTATACCCAGGTACAGGTATAGGCAAGTACAAGGACGCGAGCCTCTGTAGTCCCTTTCGCCGTCGTCCGACCACGCCGTCGCCGCCGCTGCCCCTGCGCTGACGCCAGAGCGCGCGCGAGTGTGCTGCGTACGCGGCAGCAACGAAAACACGCGGATAACCCGCCCCCCTCCCCATCGCCGCCGTCCCCGTCCTCTCCCCACCCTCCTGCTGCTGCTCCTGCGGCCTCGGACGCGCCAAAAGAAACACTGATACATATGCATGCCAGCGAAGCCGTTCCTGTGGGCGCCGAGGGGATGCGGGTAGTAGGCCTAAGAAAAAATGCGTGCTCGCGGCGGCGAAGGCGTGCGGGGTGTATAGGAAGCCGTTGTTGTCCGTGGCGGCGACGATGGGATGGGCGGCGTGCGCATTCGTGGCGGCGACGTGGATTTGCGGGTTGTACGCGAAGCCGCTGTCGTGCTGCGCATTCGAGACCGGGTCCGGGTCATACACGGCATACGCGCGCGCGGTGACGGCGGCGAAAACGTGTGGGTTGTATGCGAGGTGCTGCCATAGCCGCGGACTCGAACGCGCAGCGCGACATGCGCGTCGTACGCGTCCGTGCCGGCGAAAGTGTGCGGGGAGCACACGAAACGATTGTCGTGCTTCTTGGAGGCGGCGACGATGGGATGTGGTAGGCCCTCAAGCCGCGGCCGTCACGGGGCATCTGCGCGTCCGCCTCGGTGATTCGATGGGCGCGCGTGTCGATAATGAGATGCGCGTCTATTTTCGCCGCGACGAAGCCATGTGCGCCACCGGCGGGGGGCAGTGAGCGCGCACGGCGGAAGTGGACGCGGCGGGGAAGGGGTCGCCGGGGGGATAGAGGATGCGAGTTTCTGTTTGTGCTGCGGGAGCAGGTGTAGGCGTGGGTCCTCGTGGGATCGCAGGAGCGGGACTTCGCGAGGTCGAAGCTGGTGCAGGTGCCGCGCGCACGAATGGGGACGGAAGGAGCGCATGTGGGGCGGGGAGCGTGCGGTCTCCTGCCTCCGTTGCTCTATAAAACGCGGTCGTCAGTCCGGCTATACCGCCGCGGGATGAGGAAGACACACCTGTCGCTGTCGAGCCGCGCGATGGGCGGGAAGGCGTCGCCGATGAAGAGCAGCGCCTGCGTGTCGCAAAGGCTGCGCGCGCACGGCGCGCTGGGGAGGGGAGTCAGTCAATGCGGCTCACAATGACAGCGCGGCGAGACGTACCTGTCGAGAACGGGTAGGAATGCGGCGCTGATGGAGGGGAGGGGTCGGGAGTCCGCGCGCTGCTGCGACGGCGTCAGCTGTGAAGGAAAGTCGGAGAGGGAAGGACGTACGCGGTGGAGCCGGCGTCTAGCGCGGGGTTGAGGATGCGCAGGAGCCAGGGGGCGACGTTGCTATTAATATTGTTTTCGACCGTGGATGCGTCGTCGTCGCGGACGCACGAGGGCAAACAGGGCGGACTCTGCGGCTGGAGGAGCGCATTATCATGATTATGTTGTGGAGAAGAAGAAGGTGACGGACGTCACAGTCACACACTCTTTCTCTTCTTGGGACGGGAAGAATATCTACGGTAAGGCAAAGAATTCATGTACAGAGTGCGTCCGATCGTGTTTCTTTGCAGATGGATCCCACCCTGCTCGGCGTTCTCCGGAGCAACGGTGTCCCAACCGACACCCAGGCGCTGCACAGTGCAATCCAGTACGAATCTGGCAGATTCGTACTGGATTCAGAGCGGTTTAGTACAGACCAATCAAAATCGCTCCTACGACTCCACGGTCTCTGCATATAGGCGCCAACAGCTTCTGGCAATTCTCAGGGGCTCGTTATCCACAATTCTTCGCTTTCCTTCCGAGAATCTCAGCCACATCTTCATCTTCTGTCGGGATGACGGTCTTTCCCTCGCCGAGTACACCATTACCGATGTCAATTATGCACCTATGGTGCTGACCCACGTCTGCTCGCGTTGGCGTATGATTGCGCGTGGTAAACCGAGACTGTGGACCCATGTCCAACTCCTCACGCCCGCTTTCGCCAGCAGCAGACAGACTTTCATCGAGAAAATCCTCCGTAAATCCGGCAATCTGGCGTTAATCGTCAGTATCGAAACTCTGCCTCCGATCTATTGCACGGACGACAGCTGGCTGTGTCTGGACGGTGCGAATGATTACCATGATCGTTGGCTCGACGTGGTCTGGAATACCCACCTTCGCTTGTCGTCCTTTACCCTGGATATCACATCGGACGATCACACACCAAATATGTTTCCTCGACCCATGGCCTTTCCCACCCTTTTTTCGCTGACACTGTCCATCTGCGGAAACGATGAACCGGATCTGGTCGCAATCCTCGAATCATTCCAACATGCCCCCTTACTTCGATCCGTAGAGCTAGCCGTGGACAATTGTTCGGACGAAATCCTTCAGGCCACCTTTCCATGGTGGCAGTTGACCAGCGTGAAGTTGTCACTTGCTCTCACTCCTGATGTCGCACGCACCATCTTGGTCCAATGCACGTCCCTCGAAATCGCCACATTTGACCGTTTTTTCGAGTTTGACGATGTGCTTGATGTGCCTCCACGACCGGAAAGCTCCACCCTGCACAATTTTCACCAACTTACCATTGCATGGTCTCTTGGTACCGAGGCCGATATGCTGCTTGAGGCACTCTCCTTGCCTGTGCTTACATCCTTATCCATCTCTTCGCCGGATCGCCCGACACCCGTGCTTCTCGGGCTTCATGCACGGTCGCACTTTGCCCTCGAGCATCTCTCGCTTGAGCACCAGAAGCTCTCCCCGTCCGAGCTCCTCTCACTCCTGCGCGTCATGCCCGCCCTCCGGACGCTCGACATCCACAAGTGCACTTGCATCGTGGACGCACTGTTCGAGCTTCTCGGACGCGCCACCGATTTGACCGCGACTGATCTTACCATGCCGCAGCTTACGACGCTGGCGATACACCCCATCACCAACGCCCTGGACGGGAATACTGTCGCCACCGTGGTGGAATATCTGGCAAAACATGTGGGAGAGCCGGTTACAGCATTCCCCCTCCTTCGCAGGCTGTGCCTTTACCGCGGGGACCCGCACTTTGTGAACTATCCCAGAGCCACTTTCGCCGACGAAGTTGAGCGCCGACTCGCTGCCGTATGTGCGGCAGGGCTTCTGGTGGACCGCTACCCAAGATCATGGGACCCCCCACTTGCAGTCGTTTGAACGGGCGCACTTGGTGGTCGGTATTTCAGGCCGTGCATCTGTACCCTTCCAGTGTTTTCAAATCGTTATTGATATTCAAGTCATTTGCGCAGTCAGATTATTCAGTGGATTAGTAAGATTTCTCTGTTTGTTTCGTCCATCGCCTCACCCATCTCTTTGACGAGATCACGAGCAGCAGGCGTGCCAATGGCCATTCGACTCTCGAAGCGTGCCACCGCGTCCTCAGCGCGAGATGTCTCTGTGCGCATAGGCACTAAGAAATGCTGCACTTGTCCCGAGCAGCCGGCTGCGACTGCCATGACATGCAGCTCCATCCTCCGGCGGGAACGCTCCATACGCCGGACGGCGTCCCACCATTCCGCGTCCGTGTCCGCGCCATATAACGACATCGCAGCCACGGGCAGCACCTCTATCCGCACGCTGCCGCGCGTGTAGTCGAACAGGGTGAAGGATTGTTTGATTTGCCCAAGCTTTCTTGTCACGGTTCCGGACAACACGCAGACACAAGTCCCAACTGTGTCCTTGGGGAATTGCCACCGACGAACATTCTGGGCGGAATTTGGGAAACTCCATTTGCGCCCAGGACATTCTCATCTTGAACCAGTGCTTTTCCTTATTCTCGGTTGGTTTTACGGTGCGAACTTACTTTCATTCAACCCTCGCAAAAATAGACCAACCTCTGAAATTTGTGAAGGCGTTCTGAGGCTTCCGCAGGAGCCACGCGTTCGATTCGCGCCTGGGGCATGATGGGCTGATCCGGCTGATTTTCTTTTTTCAGCTCTGGCTACCAGATTGTACAGCTAAAAAAATGCATCGAGCGTTTCGACTTAACCCAACTCACGGACTTCCCTGCCACGGCAGCATGTCGATGACCTCACGTTCCGTGGTCATGGAATGATCGCCAGCCAATGGCAATCGCATGAAATGTGGTTGGACAGATATATTTTCTCATGACATCTCAGGGCCGAAGTGCAGATGACCCCCAATTCACGCGCAAGATCTTCGTCCCGGCTCACAGAGATTCCATCTCGCAACTTCGACGAATTTCTCGCCAGTGCTACTCCAAAAAAACCTCGGGCGTGGGGGGATGAATTCCGATATTGCCGATATGTACTGCTGGATCCGATGTCTTGTAAACTTATGACGGCGATAGAACGTGGGTTTTGCGGGCCTCAGCTGATAAGCTCACGGCAGGTATTTATCTCATCGCACATCGCACACTCTCTTGCACCACCACCCATCTCCTTCGCGCACATACCTCGCCATGAGCTCTGCAACTGTTCTCATCGCTGCGATTGTCACCATGGCATTGTATCGGGTCCTGCATCGCAAGAGCGGCATCGAGAATATCCCAGGTCCACTCTCACCGTCGTGGATATTCGGTCGGCGAAGCGTCCTATTGCGACTGTACCGACCTAATGGAACCCTTTATCCAGGCAATATGCTACAGCTGCTCCTGCCCCCAAGTTACGGCGACTACGAATTCACCTGGCTGAAACTGTACGGACCGATCTATCGCCTCAAGGAATGCTTCGGGGTGAGCTCACTCCACCGATATCGGTTTATAACTTCACGCCCCCCGCAGCAAGACCGCTTGATGGTCTCCGACCCGCTTGCTTTTCAATACATCTTGAACAACGCCCAGTTCGTGCATGGGCCAATCATAGAAAATTTCATACATTTGCTCTATGGGAAGAGAAGCGTCTCGGCGGTGAGAGGTACGTATTCGTGCTGCACCTACACATTAACTTACGATAGTACTGGAATACTGAGCGTGATAAACCATAGGAGACACCCACAAACGGCTCCGCGCTGCACTGAACATAGCGAAGGTATGGTATATATTTGCTGTAACTACAGTTGGCATTTGTTCTGACGATTATACAGCTGTCCTCGGCTGCTCGACCCAAGATTTAGGAGAGGAATTCGTGGCGAATAACTCCCAGATAGTGTGAGGAATATTTTGGGTCCAACGGCTCCTTTCATGACGGCCGTTCTCCCAGGGTGCTTGCCTCCAGTCAATCTGCAGCACAGATTCTAGCCAACGCCCTCGGCGCACTCTTGCCCGCTTCGGTCTTCAACGCGGCGGTTTATCTTCCGACTAGTGCATTCAGGGCCATCCGCAAGGCAAAATATCTTGCGGAGGATCTTGGGCGTCGGGTCGTACAGGAGAAGATGGATGCGGCGCGGCAGAGGCTGGAGATTGACAGCGATGTTTATGGCCAGCTTCGTGAGTTTTTGTTCGTTCTTCGCCCGTCCGATTGACAGGAATTTCTCAGTCAATCCCTTCCAGTCAGACAGCACGAAGAAAGGGATGAGCGAGGAGGCTGTCGTGGCTCAGACTGCGGTCATTCTCATTGCGGGCCAAGATACCACGGTGGCCAATTTACTTCCTGCTTTCAGTCGTAGTATTTCTTAAACGCCGTTCCATATTTAGGCGAATACACTGGCGTTCGGGTTGGTGGAGCTCGCCAGGCATCCCCATTTCCAGGATCAACTGCGCCTCGAAATCCAGTCCAATCTTGGAGCCAATCTCCACAACGTCCCATATGATAGCATGCCTCTGCTCAATGCATTCATCAAGGTGCGGTAGCCTTCTTTTTGGCACGAGAATCGGTGACGTAAGCTGACCTGTGGTCGCGATGCGTAGGAGACGCTCCGACTCTATCCAGCGGTGGCTCTTGAGGACCGTGTTGCCGTCGCAGACGCGGTCATTCCTGTAACGGAGGACATAAAAACCTCAACGGAAGAAGTCATTACGCAGATCCCCGTTCGAAAGGGCCAGCTTGTGACATTGGCGATTGCTTCATTCCAAAGGTGCATCCCTGCTCTGCATTAGACTCTTCCTTCAAGTTCCCCGCATTGATTTATATGTCTTAGACTTGAGTCCTTCTGGGGCGCTGATTCACATGAGTTTAATCCACAGCGATGGCTTGAAGGGTCACCCTACAAGGGCGAAACCAGTGTAGGGCCATACGCTAACCTGTCCGTGGATTTTCTTGTTTCCCTTGCGACATCATGGTTGAGCCGATGAATTTAGGTTGAGCTTTTTAGGCGGCCCGCGGACCTGTCTGGGGTGAGATCTTTCGGAAGCCCAGCTCAATTTACTAATAGTCTGTTCGACGCAGCTGGCGTTTTGCGTGAGTCGATCGTTCATTAATTGTATTGATTGATTGATTTACCTCGAGGTGAGTAGTATATTGGAGATGCAGGTGCTCATATGCGAGCTTGTTGGCAAATTCTCTTTCACTCTGCCCAAGGATGATCCCATCCGGCTGCGGTTTGCCACCGCTCTCTCGCCCGTCATGTCCAATGGGGAGAAAGGCACCCCGCTTTGCGTTGCGCGAATCTTGTAGGGGGTCCCGGGGTGGGAGCGATGATCGCGACCTCTATGTCGTTCACATATTTTTGCGTTCACATTCTACTGGCAAGATTTTAGACGCACGTCTGTTGATCATGCACCTAACTTTTTCTTACTTTCTGTTCGGTCCTGAGGAAGTCTAGGGTTCTCAGTCAAGCTCTCTCAACGCCTACCATGTGCCCGCCCTACGCCCTCAACCGCATCCAAATTTATGGGCTTCTGCGCACACAGGTGTACGAGGGTGCTGAATCAAAAATTACATTGTGCTCATGCGGCGGAGTTCTTCGTATGGGGTAATCGGAGACTGGAGCGGGAGACGCTGACTTTTTGGAGAAGATGATTATCCTCACCCGCTCGAGGCAGCTTTGGCACGCCGGCATCCGTCGAAGGAGACTACCGAAGTAATCCATTCTACGTGACTTGTTGAGAATCCCGGAATTACCATGAATCACTTCGAGTGATCAAGCGGTAGACACCCACGCAAGAACTCGATACAGGTTTTTGGCCACCCTTTAGAAGGAAGAACTAGCGATGACGACGATCGAATGGATTACATGGTTTCATGGGGAGGGGGTCCATTGTAGGGAATCAAAATGGACGAGTTCAAAGTAGCGGCCTCTTGCTAAAATTACATGCACGCAGAGTGCGGGTTGAGTTTCTAAGTACACATAGCTTGTAGATTTATTCCTGGCTTTGACCCTCGGCCGGATGTTGCTGTTGATGATTTCACTCCGGGTTTCAATGGTCCTGACAATGACTCCTCATGGAAATCTCGTCGCATTCCACCGCCGAGGATATTTTGCCGTTAATTCCCGTTATGGCATACAACCAGGTCACCGCACCGGCGGGATTAACATGGCGGTGATGCGATAATGCTGTGTCTCAACCGTGTAGGCGGCGGTCTGCGCCCGGGGCCACCATGGGAGTCCGATTTCCATGCATCTGCGTCGGTGTTTTCGTGGGTTGACACCTTGGATGGGCAGACGAGGTAGAATCACAGGTCGATGATACTCTGAGCTTCCCGTTAATACAGAGTTGAACATTCATGGAGAAGGAGTTGACTTGTTCGTAAGGGGATTTCCACTGCATGCCAGTTTGGTGCCCTCATGAGTGACTGGAATTTAACTTGTGGTCCCTTCTAGATGCGAAACAAGGGAGGGGGGATCCACACGGGCACCAGTTAATCATAACCATCCTCCCGATCCAACATACCCGATAGAAATGTTCCGTGGCTTCGCCCGCCGCAGGCAACATGGGCGGAAACTACATTAGCACAGGCTTCTTCTTCCCAGTGTATGATCTTTCGGATCCTTTTCATCAAATTTGCATTAATTGAGGTCAAAACTTCTCGAGAAGGGAGCGGATGTGAACGTACAGGACGGCATATATGGTTCGGCGCTGCAGTCGGCAGCGTCCAAAAATAAAATATCGCATGGATCCTCATTGAGAACGGCGTCAATGTGAATCCTCAGGTCAGAGCCTCGGGCTGTTCATCGACGACGGTGTTGACCTCAACGCACAGGATGGGATGTACAGAGAGCTGTACATACATCGAATGCAACGGCAAACATATTTAAACTCACTTGACGCGCCCTACAAAGTCTACGAGAGAATATGTTATCTGACCAGCGTGTTCCCCGCGCCTCCTACTCCAACGTCGACGAGGCGCCTCCGGCCAGCACAAATTCCGGGAAAGCCACCTCCCGGGGTCGCGCTTGACGCCGGGGCGCTGGGTCGTCCGGCGCATACGCACACTGCGTCTGACCGCATATACGAACTCACTGCGCGGCCGCCTTCTGCCAACGCGGGGACGGGACAAAGTACCTGCGCGCCCGCCAGATAGCCATGCGTGCGCAGCCCGCGAATTACGGGTACGACGCAGCGAACGGAGCCTGGAACGCACAGGAGTGGCTCCCAGCCGTTGTACAGAGCACGAAGTCTATCGTGTGCCTGCCTGACGATAGTTGGTGAGTGTTTGCATTCACATAAAAGACATTCCGACAGGCTGAGAGCTAGTCTCTCAGAGCCAGACGCTTCAAACAATTAAACCTCGTACCTCGGTTGTTTGAAGCTGATAGCGAAATAGAACGTTTCGGTGGATACCGGTTCACGTCCCTGCCGCCGCTATTGTCGAGTTCCTTCAGCTACCTTCCCAACAGATTTGCCACTTGATCAATCCGTAACCTGTACCCTGGCGCGCACTCGCGGCCACTACCACAAACAGAGTAGCACTTTTGCTTTTGCGAACTATAAAGCCGTACGTAGATCCCAACTATTCAAGACCATCTGAGACCAGTGCTCGTTTTCTGAGGAGCGTAGGGAATTGTAAGTAGCTTTGACTCAAATCGATCAGTAATAACGAAATGGTTCCCTGCCGTACTTCTGGCGATACACCTCACGAGCCCTCTCGTCCATCTTATCCTCATCCTTGATAAACATCCACCATCCTATCAGTGGGCGCACCGTATCATTCTTACCGCTGGGAGAGAGCCTGCGGTCGCCACTCGAGGACACACGCAAGCCGACACTACCCGCGACCATCGCGCAATCATACGTTTTGCCGTCATCGTCATCGGCGACCTTGACGTCGACCTCCGCGTACCCAGGTGGGACGTCGTAGCCCGAAAGGCGGTGGTAAGGCGTTCCATCGAGAACGAAGTCGAAGTGCATGTCTTGGTTACCATACGCTTCCCAGAATTCTACGGCTCCAAGTGTCTCGGGGGCGGCCGAAGTCACGGCATTCTGAGAATATTAATGTGTCAGTGTGTGGACTATTTATTATGCAAAATATGCGCTCGCACTTTGTTCAGGGTATGTCCCAACCATCGACCCTCCTTGTTGAAAGGCGCGAATGCGATGATCCACCCGGTGTAGTAGTTGCCCATCCCGCTGCCGCCAGGCTCGTAGTGAGCGACGCGCTGCCAGAAATCGACGTTGTATGGGCTCATGGGTTTGTCAAACGCGGCAATGAAGCGGGCGATAACGGGGCGCAAGAGGTGGTACCACGCGATGGTCTCAAGCCCGTATTCTTTGAGCTTTTCGAGCCGGCTGAGGATTTTAACCCAGTCCGACCTCTCTCCTTCAAGAGTGACGCGCGGGATGCCACAACCACCGGCCAGGAGTTTGTACTCGAAGTAGTGCTTGACGGTCGCCATGAGAAGCACCGCGCTCACGGTGGTGTCGTTAATCGTGGTGGTGGTGAAGTCGGGGGTCACCCAAGCGCGCAGCGAGGTATCGACAACACTCTTCTGAACAAGCCCGGCCATCTCGCGCGCTACATGCGCCAAATCGATGGTGCGGAGGGATTGGGGCCGGGCATCGATGACAAGCTCTTTTTTGCCTTCGTGTGAGACGAAGCTAGCGCGCAGGAGCTCCGCGCGGGCGTTGACGAAGAAGTTGAACTGGGAGAGGATAGCCAGCCAGACGTCGTCGGGGCGAATGACGAGCGCACGGTCCTGGGTGTACGCATCCAGCAAGGTAGCCACGAAGCCGTTCGCATTTGGGACGATTTGGGGGATTTTGGCCTCGAAGTTGCGCCCGCTGGCAGGAGGAAGTTGAGTGACAGGAGATGGTTCGGAAGCTTCTGATACGTACCATCCGCCGTCGGTATCGCCACCTACAGGGAGTGAAAATTGCAGGATTTCACCGGCCTTCGTGTGCTGGTCCTTGCATGCCTCGGCCAGGACTCGTTCAGCAGTGTAGCCATGGCCAACGTAGGGGAATGAGAACGATTTGGCAGGGTGTTTCGCGACTGGGAATGAGACGGGCATGATTAGCGGAGGAAGAAGGGACGGATTCACATTAACCCAGCCACGGCATTTGCCGGAGCCACCCACGTGCGGAATTACCATATTTGGGCATCCCGTGGTAGGGTGGTTCCCGCGAAAGGGGAAAATCGGTCATTCCGAGGCACACGGGCAATTCCAATCTTGGAAACAGAATTTGGCACTAAAGGTGTACATTTTGATTCCAGGCGGATTGAATCCCAATCTGGTACCTGGAGTATCGGTTTGTGATTTCAGGCCGATTTGATCTCAAACTGGAGTATAACCGTAATTCCCGGCCGCATGCGGGGAGTTATGCAGCTGGTTTCCTCTCCCGAGTCATTTAACTCCTAACTTCCGAACCTCCGTCCCGGCAACGATTTTTTATCCCAACAGAGCTGTGTGGCCGGCGACAGGCCCGACGTGTACGACTCAGGATAATCGCAATACGCCGATCTTTTTACCCCACCCTACGCCCCATGGCCCTCGCCGGATTCTACCCAGTGAACATTTTTCTTTTACAAGTTTCCACACGCATTTGATGGGGTGGCCTCCTCGGCCTCCGGCCGCCTTCCATTTTTACAGCGCTCTGTATGCAGTAGGAACAATTATGGGCTTAGTGGACAACACGAAACTCGCCGAGTCGTCTGCCTGAAATACCTTGCGTCACGTCCTCTAATAAGGATCCATGCAGATGGATCAAGGGGTTCACCGCGCCGCCTGCTTTACCGTACACACGCTCGTGAGTCAGATGAACGGATACGGAAACTCATTTGGTACACGGGTGACTCCTGGTGCACTTATATGTCGCCCTTTGTACTGTGTGTAGAAGCAAGAGCATCTCGTGCGGCTCGGCTTTGTCTACAGGATTCGGCTGATGATGCCCGTGTTCTCTCTTTCAAGTTAACGGCCGCTTATTGGACCAAGTCCACTTGTGGCCACAGAGAGTGTACGAAAAAGACATTTCGGCCGTTTCATGATCCTCGGGTCGCATTTTGAGGCGCCCATCGGATTAATTCTACGTGATCACGAGACAATACAGTATCGTATTATCGATCTTTGCGCTCAATGAAGCCCGATAATCACCCAATTTTTGAGCTGAGGGACAAGAGCCCAGTCTTACTCACCAGTCCGTGTTTGGCCACAGTACTTTGAGGTGAGCGCTCCAAATGCAACATCAAACCATTGTACTCCCAAAAAGGTAATCCATAGAGGATCCCATCATTCCTCTTTTCTTCTGCTACCACTTACATCCATGCACCCCAAACCTCGAATGTCAATGTTAGACATGACTGCTGTCGGCCTCCTTTCGCGTTATCATAGCCACCTGGACAAGTTCCAATCGTATCCGGGGTTTGGGGTCTGGGGAGATGGGCATTAGTAAGTGCGTCACTGGCCGTCGAGCCCGTCCATTCAATTCATATTCTCAGAACAGCGCTGCCTGCCTCTTTAAAACCCATCCTCTTTTATCTCACCAACTTGGCCTATTCCTCTTCACCGATTCTTGTCTATTATTTCACTCAGGACTCCACTCTAATGGCGTCTCGCATCGAAGAACTTAAACCAACTTCTGATCTGGTCATCATCCGACGTTGTGGCGCAGTTTCCAGTGGCGAGGTGCACCTCGCCACCGCCACCGTTTCTTGGGGGACCTAAGGCTCTTACCTACCTCCAATGCAGCGGTCAACAATCGTTCCTGTGATCACCAGACGTGTGCCGGAAGCTTGAGCTGCGCGTCAGATCGGGAGACACTCTTTCTCTATCTATGTTCCTCAGAACGCCCAATCCTCGGACCTTAACTTGATTGGGTGCGTAAAATTCTGGTCAACGGTCCTTATGGAAGCCTGTGTTATAGTCCTTCACTAAATATCAATGACTGGCGGTACTGATTTGAAAAGTTGAACAGCGGTCAACAGCAACATTTAATGATTTCGAGATCAGCTCGTCGAGCACGGCGACTGGGATGCTCGGGAGGGCGGTCCCCTGTCGAATCAATCCCGTCCACCTCAAACGATCATTGCGAGGTGCGACATGGAGTACAGATCACGGATGGTAATCTAGCTTACACGCCGCCGCTACCCCCCTTGGCCAGCTTTATGCGGCGCTGCAGGTACGACCACTCCTCGGCGATCTCTTGCTCGGTGGGCGGCGCATACTCGTTGGCGCCCCGCCGTCCCGCCTCCGTGGTACTGATACGGTACTCCGTTTCAAACTGGCGCCGAATCTTCTCGAGGGTAAGATCTCGGTCGAAGAACCCCCGCATTTGCGCGTCCTCAACGATGTTGAGCATCGTGTAAACGGCGGGGGGCGACCCGGAGGCCATCGCGCGGCGGCGCGCGACGAGGAAGACTAATCTGACTACGCCGCGATATTTGGGGTGAGTTTATGGAAGGGAACAGCAGGTACGTACAACGTGGGTCGGGAATAACGATGTGAGCCGTGGTCGTTGGGGCGAGATTGACCTGTAGGCCCCGCATACCGATTCAGTAAAGCCCGTCACATCTGAGACCAGATAGTTGACTGACATGGTAATCAGTGTCCACCGAGTCCGGTTTGCTTAGATACCAGATCTGCTGCCACAGCGCGGGAGTACGGACGAAGCCCGGGACCACCGCAGGACAGCCGATGAAGTCGTCGGGGTCCTCTGGATCCGCCGCGACAAGCGCTGGATCGAAGTTGGTTTTGCCGCATGTCTTTTTGTGCGCTTTCCAATCTCTCGTCTGGCAAATACTGGGCGATGTGAGATTAGCATCATCCGTGAGGTCGACGCGCATCGCCCACCTGGAGCAGTACCAAGTGAGTTTGCACCGACTGCATCGCTTGAGAGTGGTGCGGTCGTTGGTTGGGGTGTAGCACGAATAGCACGCATATTGACTGGGGGGTTCTTCTTTAACTTGACTCAGAGCTTTGAGGTCTAGGCTTTTGAGGCCCTTGCGGAGGATGCGATCGTCTTGTGTCCGGTCGTCATTCCGGAGCCTATCAGAAACACATACGGAGATTATCGTGAACGGGTCAATGTTGTTCTGTCGACAGGTGGGCTCGAGAAGGATCCAGGACGCTCTGAAAGACGTACATATGCCTCCAGGATCCCCGTGAGCGCAGCCACAATGTAATAGTTCCGGACGAGGACCGCGCGGTACAGCCAAGCCTTGAGGAGATCAGGGGATTCCTCTCTGCATCGTGTCTCACTCTCCGCGCGGGGGTGGGCAAAGAGAAATATTTTTTTCACGCGCCGGTTTCCAGAAGGATCATGTTCAACGATTCGCTTCAACTGCCAAAGATCGTCAGGAAACGTCTGAAAGAGCAGTGAAACTCACCAGGTTAATTACGCTGTACTCCCCGTCGCTTATGAGGCCATCCACCGTCATTTCCGGACACAACAAGCGGCTGGTGTTGCTTGAAACGGCACAAGCACCGCGATAGAGGCCCTCCACCACGAATTCCTTTCGCTTTTCTATGTCCAATGCCGTCCAATCTGCTTCCATATCGTCGTAAACGAGGCTCTGGATAGCATTGGCGATGAGTAACCCCTCCTCCCGCATAATTTCCTTGACCAGCCGTGCGATCGTCTGATTGAGCTCGGTTATATCTGCGGTTCTCCACGCCCAGTCGGAGCCTGGCTTCTGCTCAAACGGAAGCGAAGATTTGGCATATTTCGAACAAACGGCGCGTTCAAAATAGGCATTCCAAGCGATGCAGTCGGCGTCCTTGGTCGACGGAGGTTCCGCGTTCCGATTTAGGAACTCGGCGAGAGTTAGGAGCGGCCCGTAGATATCGTCCAGTCCCTCCTGGAGGGACATAGATTCGAAGCTGCCTTAGACGAACCCTTCGGAGTAACGCTTGTGAAGTGCGGGATGCAGAATCGGAGAGATCTTGCACAGGAGCGAGCGGCGTGGAAACTAGTGGCGCGAAGATGCCACGACGTAGAGGAGAGAAGCAGATGTTTGGCTGTATTGCCACCCCACGAGGTGAACACGCGTTCACGTAAGAAATGTTGAAAATAGAAATGGTTTCCTTATTGTCGGATTTTGTCTCCCCCGCCAAGCTCCAGTAGCAATAACTTTTGGCCACATGCGAAAAAAAACTGAGCTCTAGAGGCCTCTTTGGCGCATGAAAGGATGGTAGAGTGATTATGAAAAGAGTTACAAACGGGGAATTTTCGGAAGGCATAATTTGAACCCCGCTTGCAGATCCAATGATGCAGGTCAGTGCCGAAAGCCGCGCCGAGTGGCGGGAGGGGAAAGCCGGGTGGGTGGGATGCCGGGTCGTGCCGATTCCGATGCCGCTAAACGTCCTCTCTCGTTTCTCGCCGTAGACCGGGGTGGCCCAAATTTTCGGAGCGTGTTCGCGACCCCAGCCTTCCCGAATTGCCATGATGTGCACCGGAATCCAAAATGAACGGTGTTCCTGCGTTCTGCGTTCTGCGTTCTGCTCTCTGTGCTCTGCAAATGGGACCCCCGATGAAGTGACCTACAAAGGGCCCCAACCAGGGAATGCGCTTGTCGACCTATCAGCATATCATTGCCCTAAAATGAAATAAGTATCGAGTGTAATTTGAATTTTCAGCAGATGAAGCGTCCTATTCCCAAGTTCTGAGCACGCATACGCCTTCCACTCCTCGAGCTTTCAGGATTGCCGAGCCGTGCCTTTACGCAAGGCAGATATCCATGCGCCCTCGCGTAGCTTCCGAAGTCATACACCCACGAGAATCCAGACCAAATCCAGACAGCGCGGCGGCGTTTCTAATTCTTCAATCCACGGTCTCTCGTCCCGAGTCGAAATGAATTGGAACACCCAGGCTCCAGATGGCGGGTGCCTTCATTCATCGTTAGCAGCAACACAAAGTTCCGTGAGCCGTGTCGCGAGCGACGCAGGGTCGTCTGCACAAGAGAGCGGAGTCGGAGTCGAAGCCGTTCCCGCCCCTCTCTTCCCCTTGAAGTTGGGTCGTCGGTCGGTCTTCCAACTGTGGGCCGGCGGCGAAGTGCCTTGATAGCCGCCATTATGGGTGTCCGCCAGCATTGTTGGCATCGGCGTCTCATCCCTCGTACTATCATGGTCTTAGACCCATAATCCCAGCAGCAGCTGGACAAATATCTATATAAGAATCCACCTGGGTTTGACTTTGACCAGACAAACCGGACCGGGGACCCGTGCTCCACTGACGTCAGCCGCGGACCCCGGAGCCAAACACCGTACACTACAAGCACAGCCCTATCCTTCTTCTTCCCTCACTCCACCCGTGCTCCACAGCCCCATGTACTATCGTCGCGCGTCCAATATATGTCCTCTTTCAGTTAATCTGTGTGAACTTGAATTCAACCCCCACAACACCAAACCACCACATTGTACCAGAAACATCTTTGTTCGCTCACTTATCATTCGTCGCAGAATAAAATGCAAACCCCACCTACTTCGCCTCAACGCCAGCAGTCCCAAACACGACAAATCCTGCGCGATATTCGCGCCTCTCAAGATAATAGTCCCCGCCGCCGCCGCGTACCGACGAATTCAGGTACATTCTCTGACGAGAACACGCCTCCATCACCGAGAGCGCTCAGTCCGACGCCCGCATCACGTTTAAGTGCACGGTCTTTGGGCCAATTGGACCGTCATCGGCGCGTTCGTGAAGAACGCGAACGCGCAGGAGAACCACCGCCCAGGCGCAAGCGCAAACAGGCGTCTCGCCTCATTCTTGACGACGGTCCATTAACAGCTCGCCAACTTGCACAACGGAGGCGCCGAGAACGCGAACGCACCGAACAGGATAATCGCATGGATGTAGATAATACCCGTGTGTTATCGTCCATTCTTTTTCTTCAACGCGCTAAAATTTGGGGTTAGCTCCGCGTTCACCTGCAAGATCGTCGAATCCGCGGGCCGCGCAGTCCCGCATACTACAGGTGCGTTCATCGCTATCGTTCAACCTGATGTTTGAGAATTCATTCACTCCAAGGCATTGCCAAATGGTCTCTTGACGCCGCCTGCAACACAGGGCCGTGCGCCCACTGGAAACGTGGCCCGTCGTGAGCTCCACCATCCGCATCGTCTCTTCTGTGTCTGAAGTTTGGTCCAGGTGAAGATCTGCGTCCCAATGTTCAGCGGCGGGAAAGGGGTCATAATCAGGTTAACGCAGGTGCGTTTATTGGATGCGTCTCTTCAGTTGAGATACTTAGATTTCTTCTCGCGTAGCCGGCGGAACTCTCATGGTTGCGCGTCGTGAATATCACGACCCTGACACCCGGCATGACCTCGGGCCCATGAATGTAGAATGCCCGCATTGCGGCGCACTTCACTGGGTTGACGAACGTGTCGCGGGATCATCCAAACATGCACCCCAGTTTGGAATTTGCTGTAATCACGGCAAGGTTCAGCTTGAACGACTACAAGAGCCCCCAGAGCCGCTGCGTCGGTTGTTGGTGGGCAATGATTCACAAGCGCAAGAGTTCCGAAACCACATCACACAATATAACGCGGCGCTGGCGTTCACCTCACTTGGCGTGGCCGACGACAAACATGTCAATCGGTACGGCCCCAACGCTTGGGTGTTTCGAATCCAGGGCAACCTCCGACATCTTTCCGGCGCTCTTACCGCCCCAGACGGTGTCGTGCCATCCTATGCGCAACTTTACATGTACGATCCGACGGTTGCTCTGCAGCAGCGTATGAATCGCAACAGCAACCTGCGAAACGACACCATGCGTGGTCTGCAAGCTATGCTGACAGATACCCATCCTTACGCCGCCATCTATAAACAGGCGTACGAGATTCTGGAGGAAATGGGTGATGTCGAGGAGGCCGAGGTGCGCCTTCGTGTGATGCCGGGTCAAGATCGCCGCCGGTATAATCTACCGACAGCGGAAGAAGTCGCCGTCATTCTGCCCGGCGATGGGTCTGCTGGGGACGGTCGCGACATAATCCTTCGCAACCGCGTACCCACCGACACACCCATGCGTCGCATTTCGGACAATCATCCCGCGTATGCTCCCCTCTATTACGTTCTTCTCTTTCCACGCGGAGAGCATGGTTGGCACCCGGATATGTATCTGGATGAACCCGAAAAAGATAGACCGGGTCGCCTCACTCAAACCCGCTATCACGCCTTCCGTTTATTTGACCGTGAAGGCGAATTTTCGACTATCCTTCGAGGCGGACGGTTACTGCAGCAGTACATGGTTGACGCGTTCGCCTCTGCTGATCAGAACCGCCTCAGCTTCCTCCGTCACAACCAAAAGAAGCTTCGCGCCTCCTTATACAACGGTCTCGAGGACGCAATCTCGAACCGTGACGACAACGTCGACCTCGACGAGCTTGGGAAGCGATTCATCCTTCCCTCATCGTACATTGGTGGACCACGCCATATGCAACAGCGTTATCAAGACGCAATGGCGATAGCCCGTTACTTCCGCAAGGTAATTATATTACCGTCCTCTCTGTCCAATAAACTAAGCTATGTCTCTTTGTAGGTTGACCTATTCATCACAGTCACCGCAAATCCGCAGTGGGTTGAGATAACGCGTGCTCTTTTTCACGGCCAAACTTCGTATGACCGTCCCGACTTGGTTGCGCGGGTCTTCGAGTTGAAGAAACAGGAGATTATCAAAGAAATATACAAGGACGGCATCTTCGGGCACTGTGCGGCCTACGTTTACACCATCGAGTTCCAAAAGCGGGGCCTCCCGCACATGCACATGCTCATCTTCTTGAAGGCACCGTTCAAACTCCTCAATCCGGATGATATCGACTCGGTCATTTGGGCGAAGTGGCCTGATCCCGAGACGCAGCCGATGCTTTTCGAGACAGTGCAGCGATGCATGGTCCACGGTCCGTGTGGTGTGCTGAACCCCAGAGCGCCGTGCATGGAGAACAGAAAATGCACCAAATATTTCCCCAAACCGTTCCAGGCCGCCACTTCGATGGATACTGATGGCTACCCGCTTTACCACCGTCCCGAGGACGGCCGCGCATACCAGGTCGGCCGCCACATGGTCGATAACTCCTGGATCGTCCCGTATTCCCCCTATCTCTCCGCCAAATACGACTGTCACATCAACGTCGAGTGCGCGGCAACCGTAAAGTCGATCAAGTACCCCTTCAAATACATCCACAAAGGCGGTGACCGCGCGACTCTCGAAATTGAGCGCGACGAAATTAAACTTTACATCGACGGCCGGTATATTGGCCCTCCCGAGAGCGCCTGGCGTTTATTTCACTTCGATCCTCACACGCAGATTCCCAACGTTGTTCGGCTCCCGGTTCATCTCGCTGGGCAACATATGGTCACCTTCGACGCGGGTGAAGATCCCGAGGAAGTTCTCGAACGGGCTGCCAACGAGACAAGCAAGCTGCAGGCATTTTTTGCGGCCAATCGTGACCAGGGCGCCGTTGGCGAGAAAGCCAGACAGCATACGTACCAAGAGTTCCCGCAGTTCTTTACGTGGAAAGGGACCGATAAACCACCGCGCTGGGCATTGCGGCGTCGGGGTTGGGCACTGGGCCGGATGTATTTTGTGTCTCCCTCGGGCGGGGAGCGCTTTTACCTTCGAACACTCCTTACGATAGTGAAAGGCTCGCGCTCCCACGAAGATTTGTACCACTACGAAGGTAATAACATCGATATCCCCGCCGTCTCGCGACCTGTCTAATATGTTTCTTTCCAACTCAGGTGTGCGGTACGACACATACCGTCAAGCGTGTCTCGCGCGCGGTATCCTTCAGGATGATGGCGAATGGCGTCAGTGCCTTGCGGAGGCAGCTGAAATGCAGACTGGCACTCGCCTCCGCCGCCTCTTCGTCACTCTCTTATTATTTTGCAATCCCTCCGAACCACGGCGGCTGTGGGAGGACTTCCGTGTCCATATCTGTGACGATCTCGCACATCGACTCCGTGCCATGGGGTTTGAAGATCCCACCGACGAGGATGTGTTTGACTACGGTCTATTCCTGCTGCAGAAATTGCTGCACGAGTCTGGCCGCTCTCTCGAAGACTTCGAAATGCCGACTCCACAGCGTGACTGGACTGCAGCGGTTGATAATCCGTTGATCGCTGAGCAGCTGGCCTATAACCAGGCGGAGGAGCGCGAACAGGCCGCGGTGAATGTCGAGAAGATGAATCCGGAGCAAAAATACGCATTCCAACAAATCATCGAGTCGGTCGAGAACAAACTCGGGAAGGTTTTCTTCCTCAGCGGGGCAGGCGGCACCGGGAAAACCTTTGTCTACAACACCCTCGCTCACCATCTTCGCGGCGAATTCTGCATCGTCCTATGTGTCGCTTCATCGGGTATCGCCGCGCTGCTACTCCGTGGTGGCCGTACCGCGCACTCGGTCTTCAAAATCCCTATTGATGGCCTGAACGACGAGTCGACATGCTCCATTCCGAAGGAGAGTCTCCGTGCCGCTCTAATTCGGGCTACGAAGCTCGGCATCTGGGACGAAGCTCCTATGCACGACCGCAAATGTCATGAAGCGGTTGACCGAACGCTTCGCGATCTCTGTGGGAATGACCGTTTGTTCGGTGGGCTTACCATGGTACTGGGCGGCGATCCGAAACAAATCCTTCCTGTCGTTCCAAAAGGGACCCAGGAGGAAATTCTCGACGCATCCATCTTCCGCTCATATCTGTGGCAAGACGTCGTGGTTCTCTCCCTCACACAGAATATGCGGCTTGATGCTGGGCCCGAGGAGTCTGAATTCGCAAAGTGGCTCCTCGATGTTGGCCACGGCACACTGAACGACGATGATGGGGCACTGGAACTGCCCGAGGATATGCTCACCAAGGACAGCGACGCGCTAATTGATAGCATCTTCCCCGGTATACACGGACCCACTCCCCCTCCAAATTATTTCCTCGAGCGCTCAATCCTTGCTGCGCGCAATGGCGACGTCGATGGCCTTAACGACGACATCCTCGATCGGATGTCTGGGGAGCGCCGTACATTCATTAGCGCTGATAAAATCACCAACGAAGCTGGAGCGGATGATGTGCAGGTAAACGATGCAATACCGCCAGAGTACCTCCGGTCTTTGGACGCATCTGGCCTGGCCCCGGGCGAACTCTCCATGAAATTTGGCTGCCCTATCATCCTCCTTCGAAATCTGGCGCCATCTGCCGGCCTTTGCAACGGCACTCGCCTGGTGGTTCGCCGGATGTCGGATCGTGTTCTCGAGGCCGAAGTTCTGGGAGGGGAACACAACGGAGAGGTCGCATTCATTCCCCGCATCATAATGACTCCGTCTGGCAACACCAGCGAGTATGCATTCATGATCTCCCGCCTCCAATTTCCGGTCCGTCTGGCTTTTGCAATTTCCATCAACAAGGCGCAAGGCCAGTCAATCAGATTTGTCGGGGTTGATCTCCGAATGCCCGTCTTCACGCACGGCCAGTTGTATGTCGCTTTGTCGCGTGCAACTTCTCGGCATCGCGTCAAGGTTCTTTTGCCCGAGAGGAGTCGACTTGGCCCGAACCGCACGCCGAACATAGTATTCCCACAGATATTCCAGTAGATCTCCTCTGTATTCAACTTGAATGTTCCAGAAGATATCATTGTTTCAATCCCACATTCACATTGCGATTTGCTGAACAAAATTTATATTCACCCAACGTCGACTGAGTTCTCCAGATTATAATTGCGATTTGAACCTGCCGTTGATAGACACTGGCTCAAGTAATAGTAGTTCAAAGTTAACAGCAATTGCATATGGACCTGGGAGGGCTGCAAGTATCCCTCGAGGCTCGACGCGTAGAGATGTAAGTGTTTTGGCAACCAAATCCTTTGTTAACTAACACCAACAAACAAATGCCTATTTACGACTCTCGCTTCCTCGCTCACGTTCCCAACGAAGAAAATGAAGATGGATGCAGCCCCGCTTTTGAGATTCAAAAATCTAGGCTTAATCAGATACACCACCGCACAGAGGACTCAGCAACGTACCGGTCGGGGACGTGGAGCAAAATTAGGGCTTCAACCCGTCCCCGTTCTTGACGGGTCGACGGGCGGGACGGACGGGTTTGGACCCGCCCGTCCTGGGCTCGACCGTCGGACCGAGACGGGACGGGTGCGGGACGGCTTGACCCGTCAACGGGGTACCCGTCCCCGCCCGTTTGACGGGTTGGACGGGTTTACCCGGAATTGACGCAACCTGGGGTAATACCGCTTGAATCTGGTCAGATCTGGTTGACTCTGGGGTAAAATCTGCATCCCTCATGAAAACTCCGCATTAACTTACCGCTTGGGGCGAAAATCGGGGCGAAAGCAAGGTGATTGATATGATTGATGCGATCAATGTTGCCCGCTTTGACCTCCACTCGACGAAGAACAGCATTTGAGATCATCTGGATGGCCCCAAAATTCACTGTAGGGAATTAGAGGAATACAGAACTTGAGTAAGGCTTTAGTACCCTCATACTATTTTATTTAGTGACACACCAATATATACCTCATTGAACCCGTCGAGCCGGCCGTCACGGGCGGGACGGGCGGGACCCGTCCCGTTTGCTCTGTTGAAATCAACCCGACGGGACGGGTTGAGCCGTCCCGTCGAAAAAGACGGCCGTCTTTTCAACGGCCGTCCCGTTTAACGGGCGGGTTGAAGCCCTAAGCAAAATTTGAAGGCCCTGCACTTGGAATTTGCGTCATAGCGACCGCCGAGGACAATTGATTGGTTCCACTCTGTACTTGAGCCTACGAAGAACTTCAGGAAATTCAAAATGGCTTCAGTACTACACACCTGTGTGTTGTTGTTCATGGTGGATGATTTCTCGGGTGTTTCTGAAATTCTGAGGCGTCCCGTTGCTGTAGCCTGCTCTTTAAGTCGTCGTCCCTACGGCGCAGCCGAGCGGTACTATGACGTCTCCTTGCGTCATACTCGGGTTTTGCTGCGGACGCTCCAACGCTCCACCACCCCACTTCACGGTAAGGTGATCTTTTCAAACACGGCACGGTAACATGACCATATGCCTCCACGCTTGGCCGCAACCCATTCTTTGCTGGATTTTAGTGAGGGTTTGTGTTGGCGTGTCTCCACCCGCGTCTCCACCTGTCTCCACTGCTGTATGCTCTGACGTACCTTCTTGCAGGGTATAAAAGCAGCTGCCTTTTCCTCGACCCCAAAATCCATTCACCTCACTCAAGCTCATACATATCATGTCGTCTTCTGCATCCATCATCGGCGTCGCCGTCCTCGAGAATCCCCGAGTCATTCCCAAGTCCAAAGCTGTCGTCTTCGACGCCCAGATTTATCTCGGGTCGTCGGAGCCCGCCTTGATCACATCCCTCCGCTACTTCAACACCAACAACATTGAATTCACAGATATTGGCTGCTACATGGTTGTCATTCACGTACGTTACACATTCCTGCTTCTTGCTCAAACTCTGATTTCTCTTTCATTCAGCCTGCGCGTACCTCACCCACCATTGAGGTGTACTCGCAGGAGCTCACACCCCTCGATTATCATGCCTTTGGAGATATAGTTTGGGTACGCCCCTCATTTATAGTGATTCAAAACTGTTTCTTGACGCGTCACTGGCAGTTGGTACCTCTCGGGTCGCCCGAGAATTTCAACATGCGGCACCACGCCACCGTGCATGTTGCCGGTGCTGCCATCAATGTCAACAAGGACGATTCGACCTTCGAGATTCAGCCGGTGCAGTACCTCTCAGCCACCCGGGCCGCCGACAACGTCTTTCCGGTTCGGTGCCTTTTCCCAGACACAAAGCGCTGGGAGAGGTACAAGCCCATCCCGTCGAAAGGGAAGTCCGTCTTAATCGAAGGACTTTTGACGGGACTCGAGCGCAATGAAGACCGGACTATCAAATATTTCATCATTGACTTGGAGAAAGTTACGTTCCTCGCTCCCGCTCCCGCTGCCCCGAAAGCTGAGGAAAGTCCAACCAAAATGGGTGTGTTCCCCTTCACTTTCCTTTTGTGAAATTCTGCTGATGGTCATGGTTAGTCAACCAGGGCACTCCAGCACGCTTGAAATTCACCGGCTTCTTCGGAAGTCAGGAGTCGTCGGATGCGAAGCCCGAGGAGCCCAACCGCAAGAAGCGTAAGACGGCAGATGATCGCGCGATGGAAGAATCTGAAGACAAGGGGGAAGGATCGTCTACCGGTCCGGGCACACGCGCCAATAGGCGCTAGATCCCATACATCTCTAAATCTGTATTGAACTCAAATGTATTATTTACTTCGTCTCGAAATGTATAGTCTCTCAAAACTCTCTTACATGCACTAAGATTTTCCGTCAAAGATTCCCCGTGGGCCGTGGCGTAGCACGGGCATACTGCTAGTCGAATCCAATTTCAGCAGATGACGTGTCCGTCAAAGGTTCGGGTATGCAGGCGCCTTCCGCTCGAGGATCGCGTAACCTTACCCTCGAATGAGGCACATGATTCGCTTCTGCTTGGAGTGGCGGGTCCTCCTCAGGCATAGGAGAAGTGGATGAGGAATTCCGGATCGCGAGTCAGCCTTCGTCCCGGGGAGATGGGATACGTCAGCGCCTCTCGAGTGTCGGAGTCGCAGAACAAGGACCCCAGAATCGAGAATCAGGTAGAATCCAGCATTTTGTGTTCCTGCCTTCTCGCTCGAGGAGCATCTCGCTGAGTCTGCGTGTGCGTCTGCGCGCCTGAGACTGAGCCTGTATGACAAGCGGCCGCTTTGGATAGAGTTCTGCTGAGTGGCGTCTGAGAGATAGACCATAGAGCGAGCGCGTCGAGATTGAGATGGCGGTCCGAGTCGGAAGCAAGAAATTGCCGAGCGGATGGCATCATCCAATTCCCTCGATAAGAACGGGTTACGAGTCCGAAATCTAAATCTACTATTATGTGGGATACAAGGAGAGGTAGGTATTATAGGTACAGGTATAATTGTAGTACAGTCCGGGAACAGAGACGAAATGGAACAGGATAGAAGGAAAGGGGAATAAATACAAATAACACACGCAGGCTGCACACCTTCTACCTCCCTTCTTCATCGCTCGAGCCGCGCGCGCTTGCACCGTGGCTCCTCAACCGCGCCGTCGCTGTCGGGCTCCGTGTCCAGCCCCGCGCCGTCGCCGTCCGACCGGGCGCGCGCGCGCTTCACCCGCACCCAGGTGAAGCAGGCCGACCATGCGCGAACAGGAACGGAAGTGTCGGTGGAGGCAGCGGCGTGCTCTTGAGCGCGCGGGGCGGGGACGTGCTCCCGGTGCTCCTGCTCCTGCTCCCGCTCCCTGCTCCCGAGGTCGTCGCCCTTCCTGCTCTCCTCGTCGCCCCCGCCCCCACCCACAACCGCCGCAAACTCCTCCGCAAACGCGCGCGCCTCGAGCGGGTACATAGCCGCGAAGAGCGCCATAACGACGTCTTCGTAGTCATACCGCGTGCAGTCCGCGCAGTCCGTGTCCGCGTCTGCGTAGCCGTGGGAGGCGGGGCGATACACTCTACACATCCGCGCGAAGCGCCGCGCGTCTTAACCTGTGTTTTCCGCCGCGTCGTCCTCCCACAACACGTATTCGTCGGAGCCGTAGTCGTGCAGCGTGTCCGTGTCGTCGGATGTGTCGTCCGTGCCGTGCACGTCGGCGTCGGCGTCCATCGAGGCGTAGTCGTCCGCGGCCCACGCTCAAGTCGTAGCGTACCTTTCGTCGTCCCCCCGCACCGCGAAGCTGGCATCTATCCCGGCGTCCATGTCCTCATCTGTATACTCCACGTACTCCGCCTCTTCGCCGGATGCGTATTGCCCGTCGGCGACAAGGACCCGTGGATAACCTGCCCCCTCGCCGCCGCCTCCATCCCATATTGTGTCTGCGCCTTCGCTCACGCCATACCCCACCGCGGGGCTATTTGCGTGGCTCATGATGGGATGCGGATGGCCGGCGTCCGCGGCGGTAGCGACGATAATCCGCGGATAACCCGCCCCATCGTAGTTATCTCCCCACGCACCTGCACTTGCTCCTGCTGCTGCGCCGGATGGGACACGGGTGCGCTGTGCACGCATGCTAGCGAAGGCGTGCGGGGAGTACGCAATGCCGTTCTCGTGGTGCGCGTCGGCGGCGGCATAGGTATGCGGGTCGTGCTCGGTGATGGCGGCGGAGGCGGGAGGGGAATACACGGAAAGATTGTCGCGCTGCGCGTCCGCGGCGGCGAAGGCATGCACGTCGTACACTTGCGGATCCGCGAAGCGGCTGTCATGCTGCGCACTCGTAGCCGTGGTGAAGGCATGCGCGTCGTGCGGGTCTGTGCCGGCTAAGGCATACGGATAGTACGGCTGGGTGTGCGCGTCCATGGCAGCGAAGCTGCGCGGGTTGTACGTGAAGACGTTGTCGCGCTGCGCGTCGGCGGCGAGAGCATGCGCGTCGTGGGCGACGAGATGCGGGTTGGTGGCGGGGATGAGATGCGCGTCCCCGGCAAAGGCATGCGGGGTGTACGTGCTCGCGGCGGCGATGGCATACGCGTCATGCGGCTCCGGGGCGGCGGAGGCGTGTGGGTGGTACGTGAATACGTCGTCACGCTGCGCGTTCGTGGCGGGGACGACGAGATGCGCGTCCACGACAGCGATACGATACGTCTCCTCGGCAAGCAGGTGCGCGGTGTAAGCCGCCAGCAAAGGCACACGCCCGCCTGTGATTCGGCCGCCGCTCCGCGCGCGGTGGCCGCGCCCCCAAACCCCTTGTGCGCAATCCCAGCGGAAGGGGCCGCAGGCGCGTGCGTACGGCGGGGACGGGGACGGTGAGGAAGGGATTTGCTGGGGGATGCAGGATGCGGGATTGTGGTTGTGCTGCGGGAACAGGTGTAGGCGCAGGTCCTCGTAGGACGGGGGGCGCTTGATCTAATGCAGCGCGGGGGGATGCGGCTGGGAATAGCGCGCGCACGAGGGGGAACGTGCGATCTCCATCCGGTGCTCTGAAACCATGTTCAGTCGAGCGACACCGAGGGATGACAGAGGCTGCATGTCGCAGAACCTGCGGCCGGACGCGCTGGGAGGGCGGCGGTCAGCGCTGCTGCGATGCGTGGAAATATAGCACGGTACCTCACGGGGAGCGCGGGGATGCTGGGTAGTTTACAGGGAGGACGACCGTCAGCGGTGAAGAACGGAAGGAGAAAGAAAGGGACGTACGCGGTCGAGTTGGTGTCTAGCGCGGGGTTGAGGACCACAAGAAGCCATCAATCGCAATCGGAGCTAATCGGAATTGGAATCGGTTCGTCTCGGATCACGGACCGCGTCCCGCCTCTTTCGTCCTGCCATCCACTTCGACTGCGTCGAGTCTTCCTGCAACACTGCGCCCGATTTGCACGGCCTTCCAGAGCTCATGTGAGTGTCTACGTGCTCGCGCGAGAAGCGCCGAGTAGCCCTGACGCTACGAGCAGATTCGCTCGACTCTGCACGCGCAATGCATGGCAGCCGTTCCATCCACGGCTCCTGCAAAAGGTGTGCTCTGCAGTGGTTACTCTCTTTGGATCCCAGCCTAGCCCGCTCTGTAATCTCCAGGTCTATCTACGCCTCATCCGGTTCTCCGGCGCATAATCAGGCTCGCCCGCGAATGCGCGCATCTGGTACCAGGGGGCACCTCTGAGCACTCTGGTCCTGCGCCCATTTCAGACCCGTGAGTCTGTCTTTCAGCGTCCCCCGCTCCCCTCTAACTTATAGTAATCGCGTGTGAAGACCGCCGCGCTCACCTGACCGTGCCTCCCGCGCATCACCCAGCCCTCCTTCCCAGATAGTGGGAGATGTCAAGGTCCAGCCTCAATAATCGTCTGGGAAATCTGGCGTAGAACTTCTCTAGAGAATATCAGCTTATTTATGCTACTTCAGATCCCCTCCGCGCAACACTGCTGTCCGCTTCTTCGTCTTGGCAGCCCCTTATCCTGTCCTGGCATTCCTCCTCCAATCATGCCGAACCTCCTCGCAAATATTGAGGTGAAGCCCGATGCTCGCCCCTCGACGACCCTCGCCGCTCATTCTTCGAATCCCCAGGAACTGACTCTTTCCCTACGATCAACGGCTCTTGATTCTCTCCCTCCCATACATTGGTCTCTAACCCTCGCACGCTGATTTCTCACCGCCTACTCCTGGTCCTGTTCGGCTTCTCTCGTGAGCTAACGAGATCAAAGCCTGTCAATCGCGCATACATGTTTGACCCGTGGATCTATCTCAAGCCCGTAGACAATTCTCCGTGCGCAATGTGTTGTCTGTTCCTTGAAGCGAGATGTCTCTCTCGGCTGGACGATGCCCACCCCATTTCAAAAGTATTCGTTTTATATTTCAAGACATCATTGTATATCGTGCATTCCCTGAGGTCGGCTTCTATTCTGCGGCATCAGCTATTCTCTACCGCGTAACTCGAGCCGCTTCCGCACTCGAGGAACATGCGATCTATGGCCGAGTCTCTTCATCTTCCCCTTGAAAAAACTTCCTGATAATAATACGCTTCCTGTCGGAAAAGAAACATGCGCCAACGCACTGAATACCTTTGTCACTGGGTAAAACAAAATTATGTCATTGTCCAGCGAGCCCGGGTTCGAATCGAACGTGGATCGCGTATTCGTTGCAGCCGCGGTCCATCTGCTACCATTGGTTCATATCTGGTAGCCACCGGGGTTCCCTGGTCTTCTGCCGATGATATACTCCACCCCGAACGTAGCATGAAATTACAGCCTCCAGCCTCGAGCAACGAGGTCGTTCGATGTGATCGTTGGGAGTCGCGGGAGCCACGTAGCTGAATTCGACCATGGAAAGCGCCCCGCCTGCTAGTCAGTGATACACCTCAAGTTAGAAAAAAACCAACACGCTAACGAACTGACAGCTTTTACAACGGAACAAAACATCACGCTTCACCGGATCATCCCCGTGGAATTGACGGTGTATGCAGTTGCTCGTGCACCCTGCAGCGAATCCCTCAGGCTGCTCGCAGTCTTTGGCTCACGGTCGTGGTTTAACTGCGAGACCAATTACCACCCATAAGGACTAAGGCACGGACGAGGCGCAATGCGTCAAGACCCGCCACTGGTGTATATTTGGCGTACGGTCCTGGTTTAACTGCGAGATCAATTGCCACCCATAAGGACTAAGGCACGGACGAGGCGCAATGTGTCGGGACCCGTCACTGGTGTATATTTGGCTCACAGCCCTGGTTTAACTGCGAGACCAATTACCACCCATAAGGACTGAGGCATGGATGAGGCACAATGTGTTACACGCTATATCCGACGCTTGTTCAAGCCACAGCGAATACATATATATAAGGTTACATCTCGGCTTGTGCAACTCAGAGTGCGACCCTACACCGCTTTTCGCCTGCGCACACATTCACCATGCAGTACAACATCCCATCCATCATGTTCATCCTTCTGCTTGGCGCTCTCCGAGCCTGGGGGCAGTGCGAACCCATCTGTGGAGGACACCAGGTGCCCTGCACCCCATGTGTAGGCATCGGCAAGATGTGTGGAATCGTAAAGTCACAAGTGATCAACGTCTATTTCTGTGTGCCCTGCTGCGATGAACTGGAGTGTGTTCCGGAAGCTCCAGGAGCAGCGTGGGGGGTGAGTCCACCTACGATCTGTTGAATTTCCAAGCACGTCTGACCCCGTTCTAGTACTGCGCTAGTGCGTGAAATTGCGTCTACGGCTAGGTTTGGGTGTTTGGTGCACACTGCACAGTGCAGGGGTTGTGATGAGGGCTCGAAATTCATGTATTTTCCTGGTCTGGATCGGCGGGACCGTCGTCTTCTTATTTGGTGGTGTATGAGGCCACAGAGTATGTACAATGGCCATTTTCCTTGCGTGTATTGTGTTGTACTATTTCAAACAATTCGGCCAGGGGTGTGACGCTTGCGTGACTTGACCTACCATCGACCATTCGAACAGGCGAAATTTGGCGTGACAAACCCAAAAGATTCGATTACGATCAGAATGCTGATATCTGACGGAGTCTGGTTTGTGGGCCGGTTTAGGGCTCCAATAACTGACCCACGCCTCCCCCGCTATGACATTTCACTATTGGAAGAATGCCGGAGAGGTCTATACCTGTGGTGTGGCACCCTTTATTAGGCAAACATCTGCTCAAATAATCGGTTCAGCTTTTGTATTCGAAACTGCCGAGGTACCTTTTTTATTTTATTTATTTTCCTTCTGTCCGGCAAGGCGGCGGGTTAGCGTTTCGTGTTAGAGGTTAGGTTAGGGGTTTGGGTTAGAGGTTTGGGTTAGAGATTAGGGTTAGACGTTAGTGGTTAGTGGTTCGGGTTAGCGGTTAGTGTTAGGGTTAGCAGGCGGTACTGCGCTTGCACGAGGGCACAGATATATTGTATGGTGTTGAAGGACACGTAATATGTTTCGCAAAATGGTGTCAGCAGAATGAATTCAATTGAGAATATAACATGAGCTATGTATTTAAGCTGAAGGCACCTACACCAAATTTAAAAGAGCGCACCACCCGGGATCGAACACAAGACCTCACGTGATGTCATAGTGGGTTTTGCGGTGCCTTCGGCTAGCGGGTAGTGATGGCCGGGTCGGGTCGGATCTTGAAAGCCCGGGCTTGGGCTTCAAAAATCCTGAGCCTGACCCGTCTTTAAGGGTCGGGCCCAGGTCGGGTCGGGCTTGGGCTCAGGCCCGGGCTTGGGCTCAGGCCCGGGCTTGGGCTCAGGCCCGGGCTTGGCTGCATTTTTTTCAACTGATCTATGGTGAGTTTTCAAACTCCTTCAGCGTTATACAATGGGTTTCTCACTCGACGGGACCCCTCACAGACTGTGGAATTCCCAAAATTGCTGTCCTGGCGGGCCATTTGAAGCACAAGTCTGAATGCGGCATACCCATCAAATGCCGAGATGTTATGTTTCATGGTTGAACATAGACAAGTAAGTCTCTTTCAAGTAGAAATCAGATTTAACCTGAGATTTAAGCAAGGATGGTTCAGTAAAAGTGGAATTCCTTTGAAGAATTTGAACTAGGGCTAACTCAAAGTGACCTGGGTCGCGGGTCTGCTCAGAAGCTGAGCCCGACCCTGAGCCCGACTTGAGCCCTACCTTGGGTCGGGCCTGGGTTGGGCTTTTCAACCCCGACCCAAGCCTGGGCTTGGGCTTGAAGCCCGACCCGGCCATCACTACTAGCGGGGCACTGAACACAGTGAGTCCGCTCCGCGAAGCTGCGCAATGTCGGTGTCGTGACAATGAATGCATGTGGATAACACCGGCCGGGAACACATTTCCCCTGGCTTCAGGAAGGCGACCGAGCCGCACGGCCCGCACCGCAGCCAGAGTGACACCGACGGACGCCGGGAAGACAGCGAGACGCTTCCACGGAGAGTCAAATGCAGAATGTATGTAGCGGGAGGTAGCGCTCTTGAAGTTCTCGTCAACAGGTCATGCATATGGTGGCCGGAAGAAAGACGTGAACGGCTGGCTGAATCCGACCGGCTACTGATTGATCATCATCTGGTCGCGATCTAGGCCCAGTGCTCACCGCTTACAGCCTCAACGCATCTCAAAACGGCGCGTCCACCATCATGGCCGCCTTCATTCACCCTTCACCTTCCCGATGTCCACTTTTAACGCCGCCGCAATACTATTTCTCCTTGCTGCCCAATATTTCCCTTCCGGCTCCGCCTGGTCCGAATGCGTCAAGTGAAATATATTTATTCCGGTATGGCGTTTGGCTGATTTGGGTTGCAGTGGCGTGTGCCTGAGCTCTGACCCTCCTCTGTTCTTCGTCATCTTTGCAAGCTTCATCGTGCTCTTCGGTGCGCAAACTCTTACTTCCAACTTTTCAAAACAAACTAACTCCGGATTCACCAGCGGTCGTTTTCTTCGCTTTTTGGATATACAGTGGCGGCAAAAAATAATGCCCGCGGCTCGTTTGGGCTCATTTCTGTGTATAATCACTCCAAATAAAATGTTGACATGAACCTTGATCGATTTCAAAAAATTGGAGCCGGTTAAACAAATAGCTTAACTGGTCAGATATTCCGCAATAAAATGAATAAGGGGCTTCTGAAAAAATGACTTTCTGGATTTGTACAGGATCTAAAATGGTGAATATAGTGTGAAAGTACTTGCAAAGGCGACCCCATCCATATTTTGGTTCACCCAAATTGATAGGGCTTTGGGCTCAGAATGTCCACTGCAACATGGCCATTTTGAATATTTTATTGCAACTTGCAAATATAATATCTTCTGACAAAAAAAAAAAACCTTCGAGCTCGGGCATCCAAGCGCAGGAGGGTTCGGACCGGCCTGCTGGCGTCCTTTTCGGGACCGCGTCGCGAAGCGTCACACTGGTCACACATCTTTCTTCTTTTCGTCACGTCTTCCTCTGTATCCTCTTCCACCAACTTGTCGCCTTCAATGAACTCTTGCAGTGATGAGGACGAGGATGATGACAGTATCCAGCGCCGCCGCAATCAAGATGATCTGGAAGAATATGATAACTGTCTTCAGCAACGTGAGGTTCCAGGTATGATGGTGTTCTTCCATCCTTTGGTGCTGCACCTACTAATTTTCACAGAGTCCGAATACAATGAGGGACTCGGAATCAAGTATATTGTTACATTTCAACCGAGGCACCCTCCCATCAAGGCCGGTCAAAACGGCGCAAAGGCGCCAAGTTACCTCTAAAGCTCAATTCGACTTTCCATCTCCATGAAGAGTCTCTGATAGCCGAAATGATAGACTCTGCCATCAAGTGTGTCAACCTAGATGAACACATCCTCCGGTACAAAATCGTTGACGGTGATCTTCGTACCAATAAGTTCTCGATCAATTGGACGCTTCGCGGAACCAATTTCAAAGACATACAATTTAGAAGTGGCACACACTATGACAACCTGAAGAAAGAAACCGTTGATGCACATCCAGATAAGTCTACAGTGAAATTGCTGATTACCGAGACTGAGTCGGCAGTGCGTACATCTTTTCTCATTCTTCCATCATGTGATGATTGTTGGACAGGGTGCGGGTGACAATACTGAGCATGAAAATGACGAAGGTGAAGGTGATAAGAGTAAGAAAAGAAAGGCAAGTTTACTGCAATATTGCCTATTGATTTTCACTTCCCTATATCCAAGCTGAATGCAGAGGAAGAAGAAATAGCAGAAACGATCATGCAAATCAAGAATGCTCATCGTTGTTCTGACCGAGTATGCCCTTCGCAAGTCTGTTTCGTAGGCAACGCGACAGCAACACATGTCCGCTTGACACCTCTCCATTTAGCTACTTGGGCTGCAGTGATTTTGAGTTCCCATACTTTGACTCGGCATGTCTAATGTCTAATATACCATGTTAGTTGGCCAAACAGGCAAATGTCGACGTTCAGAACCCACCTCCACCTGAGGAAGAGAAGATTTTTTGGCCAACAGAGCAACAAGGGGATGTAGATGATATTGCACAGCTCGCTGCGCGCCGCCGTCAGGTATCGAATAAACTGACTTCGACACCTTCTATAACTGTCAACAACGACTTCTCTGGACTCGTGGCTCTCTTTAAACCTTTACTCCCTTCGTCTGCTCCTGATAACCCTCCAATGTCTCCCCACACACCAAATATTGCCCGACCGCGTGCTCCACCATCACCGGAAAAACCCGCGATGACGATTGCCGAATTTTGCACAGCTTTTCGACTTCCAGCGGCAATTTTAAAAGAACTGCGTCCATTGCAACTTGATGGTCCTCATCAACTCGAAAACCTGGAGAACTCTATCCTTGACACATATCTTCCCATTGGGCAGCGCCTGTCCTTGAGATACGCGGAGGCACAGTGGAAAAAAGGGAAGGTTCTAGACTAATTTGTTATTTCTGTGTCCGTTGCGTGTTCCATTGTACAGCTATGCTATTAACAGACTTCATACAAGCCCTGAATGCCTCCAAAAACCCTAGGTCATCTCCAGTGTGATTACCTGAAAGGCCCGATACAACTCGTAGTAAGCAGCGGAGGTAGGAAGGCACCAATTCCGATCCGACGTAGGCACGACTTGATGACGGAAAATGCTTGCTCGATGGGGTTATAATTGGGTGAGTATGGCGGCAAGTATTCGATCCGACAACCTAGAGAATTGGTCAGACTATGTTACCGAGCCCTCGGAAGGCTTACCAAATGCTTCTACGAGCTCGCGGATCTCATCGGAATGGTGAATCCGTGCATTATCTAGCAAAAGCACACTTTGAGGACCGGGATAGGGATTCATGATGGGGAGCTAACCAGGAATTTTGAGAGCGGTGCGGCAAAGATAAACAAAAACTCACCAGATCATTCCTCAAAAAATTCACAAAGGTTTCTCGATCCGACGAACCCTCAATCACACGAGCCGCAATGATGCCTTTGTCCAGTGCCCAGGCGGCAATTGCTGTGAATCTGTGCTTCCGAACAAAGGGGGTGTAGACCTCGACATGTTTCCCAACCTCGGACTGTCCCCGTGACCGAGCATATGTCCGATCATCTTTCGACATCTCATCCAATGAAACCAGGTAGTGTGCAGGGTAGTGGGATATCCGGCCGAGGAAATCACCTTCTTGGAGCTCGCTTCGTTCCGATGCCATCTTTTATACTTGTTTAAGGCTGAGCCCGGCTCGCTCGAGTGTGTGCTGGATGGTTGCCAAGCACACGGGCATGTACCGATATGTATTGAGAAGTAATTGATATTCATCGAGGAATCGGCAAGGCTGGTGCCGGGCAAGTTTGAGAAGATAGTCAACATCCTTCTTCGCGAGAAGTTGTGGGCGGCCGCGACCGTGAGCAGCTGATTTAGCGACGCCGCTGGTGAGGCGGACTTGGCGGATGGTGCATGTCAAAGTTCGCGTCGAGAGGTCACAGACTGTAGAAATCTCGTGTCTAGTGTCACGACCACGAGCAAGGAGATGTAGAGAGCAATGCGCTTTGAGTCATCAGAGATCCTGTGATTGCCCATGGAGAGACGAAATGATGAAGGATGTGTGACCAGTGTGACACTTCGCGACGCGGTCCCGAAAAGGACGCCGGCAGGCCGGTCCGAACCCTCCCACACTTGGATGCCCGAGCTCGAAGTTTTTTTTTTTTTTTTTGGCAGAAGACATTATATTTGCAAATTGCAATAAAACTTTACATACTCTTTCAGTGAAAAAAAAAATTGCAAAATATGAAACATTTTTCACGAATATTTTCACTGAAAAGCTTGAAATTCTCAACCAGTGCTATATACACAAATCATATTATGTTGTAGTTTAGTAATGAAATGTTTATTAGGAGATTAAGACCATAGTCTTATCTTGGCTGTCTGACTGCTGGAATTCCAGATGTGCATTGATGTTTGGGGGTTCATCTGCTGTCCTCTCAACAGATGCACTGGTGCTGAGCTTGATGAGCAGCCTTGTTAAGAGTTAGCGTAATTCTGCTAGTAGTAACAGAATTTATGAGTTCGGTTATCCTTATCTAAAGGACGCTTGCCTTGACCTCAAGTTAATCTAGCAAATCACGGTCCCTGAGTACACGTAAAATGTGTGTGCAGCGCTCAGGCTTACTGCACTTAGGACAGCTTCCAAATGCCTAACCGAGCTAGCACGTCAGTTAGTATCCAGGCAATTTGACGTACCAAGCCGTGCCAAGCCGTGCTTGGGATGTTTCACTTAATTCACTCAGGGTTTGGGGAAACGAGCAGATGGTATTCAGTTAAGATAGGATGCCCTCTTCTGAGGGGATCCACAAGTTTATATACTACTCTACTGAGTCACTACGCTACGGAGCCATGAGAAGATGACTCCTCATGATTCAGACTGAGTCGTCGTCGGAACCGTGCTTCCGGGAACCTGGCCAGACTCACTAAAAGAGCAAGTCAACATGTTCGCAGACAATAATAGTATTGCGCGAACTCATTTAGACATGTAATCATAGAAGGTCGTAATCGTAAGAGGTCATTACAAATGAGGAAGGCATAGTAAAGTAAGAAAGGCACGAAGGAAGGTGAGTGAGTCACGTGTGAGAAGAGTGGTTACATAACAAGCCTTACGATGTTGAGGTGATCCTTCTCCTATGCAATATGTAGTGCAGTCTTGCCATTTTTGGTGGCTAGGTTGACAGATGCCTTGTGCTCAATGAGAAGCCTGGCAACATCGAGGTGACCCTTCTCCGATGCGAGATGCAGTGCAGTCTTGCCATCTTTGGTGGCTAGGTCAACAGTTGCCTTGTGCTCAATGAGAAGCCTCGCAACATCGAGGTGACCCTTCTCCGATGTGAGATGCAGTGCAGTCTTGCCATCTTTGGTGGCTAGGTCGACAGATGCCTTGTGCTCAATGAGAAGCCTCGCAACATCGAGGTGACCCTTCTTCGATGCGACATGCAGTGCAGTCTTGCCATATCCATCTGTGGTGGCTAGGTCGACAGATGCCTTGTGCTCAATGAGAAGCCTCGCAACATCGAGGTGACCCTTCTCCAATGCGAGATGCAGTGCAGTCTTGCCATATCCATCTTTGGTGGCTAGATCAACAGATGCCTTGTGCTCAATGAGAAGCCTCGCAACATCGAGGTGACCCTTCTCCAATGCGAGATGCAGTGCAGTCTTGCCATCTTTGGTGGCTAGGTCAACTGATGCATTGTGCTCAATTAGCATTCTTGTAATGTCAAGGTGACCCTTCTCCGATGCGAGATGCAGTGCAGTCTTGCCATCTTTGGTGGCTAGGTCAACAGATGCCTTGTGCTCAATGAGCAGCCTCGCAACATCGAGGTGACCCTTCTCCAATGCGAGATGCAGTGCAGTCTTGCCATCTTTGGTGGCTAGGTCAACAGTTGCCTTGTGCTCAATGAGAAGCCTCGCAACATCGAGGTGACCCTTCTCCGATGTGAGATGCAGTGCAGTCTTGCCATATCCATATTCAGTGGCTAGGTCGACAGATGCCTTGTGCTCAATGAGCAGCCTCGCCACGTCAAGGTGGTCGTTCTCCACTGCGAAATGAAGCGCAGTCTCGCCATATCTGGTGACAAGGTCAACAGATGCCTTGTGCTCAATGAGCAGCCTCGCAACATCGAGGTGACCCTTCTTCGATGCGACATGCAGTGCAGTCTTGCCATATCCATCTGTGGTGGCTAGGTCGACAGATGCCTTGTGCTCAATGAGAAGCCTCGCAACATCGAGGTGACCCTTCTCCAATGCGAGATGCAGTGCAGTCTTGCCATATCCATCTTTGGTGGCTAGATCACCAGATGCCTTGTGCTCAATGAGAAGCCTCGCAACATCGAGGTGACCCTTCTCCAATGCGAGATGCAGTGCAGTCTTGCCATCTTTGGTGGCTAGGTCAACTGATGCATTGTGCTCAATTAGCATTCTTGTAATGTCAAGGTGACCCTTCTCCGATGCGAGATGCAGTGCAGTCTTGCCATCTTTGGTGGCTAGGTCAACAGATGCCTTGTGCTCAATGAGCAGCCTCGCAACATCGAGGTGACCCTTCTCCAATGCGAGATGCAGTGCAGTCTTGCCATCTTTGGTGGCTAGGTCAACAGTTGCCTTGTGCTCAATGAGAAGCCTCGCAACATCGAGGTGACCCTTCTCCGATGTGAGATGCAGTGCAGTCTTGCCATATCCATATTTGGTGGCTAGGTCGACAGATGCCTTGTGCTCAATGAGCAGCCTCGCCACGTCAAGGTGGTCGTTCTCCACTGCGAAATGAAGCGCAGTCTTGGTGGCTAGGTCGACAGATGCCTTGTGCTCAATGAGCAGCCTCGCCACGTCAAGGTGGTCGTTCTCCACTGCGAAATGAAGCGCAGTCTCGCCATATCTGGTGACAAGGTCAACAGATGCCTTGTGCTCAATGAGCAGCCTCGCAACATCGAGGTGACCCTTCTTCGATGCGAGATGCAGTGCAGTCTTGCCATATCCATATTTGGTGGCTAGGTCGACAGATGCCTTGTGCTCAATGAGCAGCCTCGCCACGTCAAGGTGGTCGTTCTCCACTGCGAAATGAAGCGCAGTCTCGCCATATCTGGTGACAAGGTCAACAGATGCCTTGTGCTCAATGAGCAGCCTCGCAACATCGAGGTGACCCTTCTTCGATGCGACATGCAGTGCAGTCTTGCCATATCCATCTGTGGTGGCTAGGTCGACAGATGCCTTGTGCTCAATGAGAAGCCTCGCAACATCGAGGTGACCCTTCTCCGATGCGAGATGCAGTGCAGTCTTGCCATCTTTGGTGGCTAGGTCAACAGATGCCTTGTGCTCAATGAGCAGCCTCGCAACATCGAGGTGACCCTTCTCCAATGCGAGATGCAGTGCAGTCTTGCCATCTTTGGTGGCTAGGTCAACAGTTGCCTTGTGCTCAATGAGAAGCCTCGCAACATCGAGGTGACCCTTCTCCGATGTGAGATGCAGTGCAGTCTTGCCATATCCATATTCAGTGGCTAGGTCGACAGATGCCTTGTGCTCAATGAGCAGCCTCGCCACGTCAAGGTGGTCGTTCTCCAATGCCAGATGAAGCGCAGTCTCGCCATATCTGGTGACAAGGTCAACAGATGCCTTGTGCTCAATGAGAAGCCTCGCAACATCGAGGTGACCCTTCTCCAATGCGAGATGCAGTGCAGTCTTGCCATATCCATCTTTGGTGGCTAGATCAACAGATGCCTTGTGCTCAATGAGAAGCCTCGCAACATCGAGGTGACCCTTCTCCAATGCGAGATGCAGTGCAGTCTTGCCATCTTTGGTGGCTAGGTCAACTGATGCATTGTGCTCAATTAGCATTCTTGTAATGTCAAGGTGACCCTTTTCAATTGCAAGATGCAGTGCAGTGCTTCTATCTTTGGCGGCTTGGTCCACAGATGCCATATGCTTAATGAGCAGCTGAGCAACATTAAAGTGACCCCTCCCTAATGCAAGGTGTAGCCCAGTCCAACCAAAGTTGGTGGCTTGCTCAAGGGATGCATTGTGCTTGATGAGCAGCTGCACAATGTCGGGGTGACCCCTCTCTGATGCAATATGTAGTGCAGTCCGGCCATAGTCAGCGCCTTGGTTGATAGATGCATTGTGCTTGATGAGCAGCTGCACGATGTCGAGGTGACCCCTCTCTGATGCGATATGTAGTGCGGTCCGGCCATGTTCAGCGGCTTGGTCAATGGATGCATTGTGCCTCATGAGCAGAGACTGCACCCCCTTGGTGTAGCCCATTCTGGAACACATCCACAAAGATGATGGTACAGGTCTACCCCAAATTTCAGTCCCATCCCATTCAAGGTAATGCAATCGGTATAAAGCATGTTGGCTGCTTCCCTCTTTTAGGATACACATTGTTAAGGGAAGTAGTGCCTCCTGGTCCCAGTCTTTGCAAAGCCGCAGGTGATGGAGCCAATATTTTGCTGCATACAACGAGATTGGGTAGTTTGGGAGTGTGTCCTTAGTCATCGCATTTTTGGCCTCAGCAAAAAGGAGGAGATAGCGGACACAAGTCTGAGCAATAAATTTGTGAGAGGCCTCCTTTGTAAGGTCAATGACTCTGCCAAACTCCTGCTGGAACTGGGGGTGAAAGGATATAATCCTTGACGGATGAATGTGCGTAGGCGATTGACAGTTTATCTGAGCAGTGATCATTTTTCATGACGATCAGGCCCTCTAACAACTTCACTTGTTAGAGTTGTCCCGACGTCTTTTCGGAAAATAAATGGATTTTGCCGGGTCGGAAAAGTCGAATCCAGGGGCTTCCAGGGGGAAAGAAATAGCGTCTGCCAGCTCGTCTGATGTGACTTGTCTTGCAGAAAACACAAGCCACCGGAAAATTGCTTCGATAAAAGCTGGGTTGAAAGAAGCTTTTGCCCGGGTTAAAAAACGACTGTAAATCCCAAACAGATCAGATGGAAGGGCTGCAAGGGTTGTCTGCCACTGATCCTCATAACAATGCTCGAGTTCAGTGAGAAGACACACGGCCATGCGGGAACCTATATGCAAGTTAGCTCCAAGGCCAAATAACACTGCAATGAGAGAGGACTGACATTCCGTTGCTCTTCTCCACAATCTGCTCTGTAACATCCTTCGCATACTCAACATCACTAGCCCAATTTCCGACCCCGGAAACCTCACTGCCAACGAAGGATGTGATGTCGCGGGTTGTGACCCTGGAATCAAGCTCTATGGAGGTTACACCCTTGAGTGTTTCTTTGAATTTCTGAAGAGGTTGACTAGTCAACAGAAGATGCAGTGTATTTTTGGCAGGATGGCATAGGCCGTGAATGAACTTGGCAAGAAGCTCCCAGTCGGTCTTGTTACATTCATCAAGCCCATCGATGACAATATATGTCTGGTCCAGCTCTGAAAATAAGTCCTCGAGAACTTCTTGAAGATGTTTGTGCTGCGGCAGTGTAGTTCCGTTTCCTAATGTTTTATACAGCCGAAAAAGAGAGCTATATAGCAAAGGCGACCGTCCAGAGAGTTGCCAGACAATAGAACGTAACATGATGTCCATGCGCTGCCTCTCGTTCCTAAAATCAAAATAGAAATATGCAACAGCAGACCGGTCAGGACAGGTCTTGACAATTTCTTCGATCACTGTTGAGCTGGCCGTGTCAGTATTGTCAGCGGCAAATTATGTGCGTAGTAGCGATGCGAGACACCTTAGTACACTCTTTCCAGTACCGGCTACAAACAATTTTTAGACATGGAATTGGAACAGAATGAAATCGACTTACAGATTCCTTTGATCCATAAAGAGCCAGGTGTGTCCTTCCAATGGACAAATCGGACATCACGTAGGAGCCAGCCCCCCGTGTCTTGGTGACAAAGCTTCCGCAGGTCGTACTGTCTGTCCTTTGAATCAGGAGGTAACCCCAACCACTTTTCCAGTACTTCTTTGAATCTAGACGTAATTCAGCCTCAAAAATATCGAACTCAGAAATTTCATTAACCCATGACCCTGGTTCACACTGCTATTGTTGAGAAAGGACTTCGGAAAAAGGAGCGGGGGAAATCACCGACATACATGTTGTTCGTCAAGCTGTGAACTCCATTGAAATTGAAAGTGGGGCCCTCTCCTACACCCCCGTGGCCCCCCACTCCACCGTTACCTCCCCGTCCACCGTTGCCTCCTTGGCCTCCTGGGGAGCAGTCATGATGCTGAGGTCTCAAGCAAGTTCCCTACACACCAGAAATGTTGTTGATGAAGGTCATAGATTTATTGCTCGCGCCAGACATGGTCAAAATAGATCGTTTTACCGCCGATCTTCTGTAGGTGGATCACCATGTCAGCCACAAGTAAAGATTACACAGAAAAATGAGCCGCCCACAGAAAAGACGAGGAGGATGTATGCTTGTGCAGTGGACGTGGAGGTGGAAGACAAGAGTGGTCACCTTGAGCGCCTCGTGGAGAACAGCATGCACTTTCGCACGATGAATGTCCGAGAAGCAAGGAGTCGGACCTCTGGGCTGGTGACTATGAATGAGCCGGTACGTCAACGGCTCAAATCCGTGGTTCAAGTTTAGTGAGAAATAGGTCATTCCAAGTCGCCCAAATTGGCCGAAATCGCGCTCATTGCCAAAGCCTTGCGAGCCAAAATGGTCGGATTTAATCGGTCGTGCGATCGATTCGTTCAGCGATTGGAATGGCGGGGTTGCCCGGGAAGTACAACGTGGAATCCCACGTCACGCAATATTGACAGCGACTCGGAAGCAGAAGATGATCCTTTCGGTATAAAGTGTTGCCGTCACGGTCGATTCGAGATGAGCGCAGAGTCGCAGGCCGATCGCTTTACAAAAGGGGCAATCGTCTAATGACCATGATTGAGATCGGCTGTCTGCCCACCTTCATCTCCGTCCTTTGCACTAGCTTTTTCCCTCCTTTGTACGCCACGCCCCCCACGGCAGCTATGCTTCCGTGCTTCGCCGCTTTTCTTTTCCACGCCACCGCGTTGTCGCCGTCAAGCCCGCTCCCCCTCGCGCATCCGCTTGCAATGCCCCACGCCACCCTCACGTCCCCTTCTCTCTCCTGCGGCCACCCTTCTATCGCTCTTCTGTCGCGCCTCTCGATCTCCATATCGAGGCATCGAGGTAATCCTCATGCCTCAGGGGCCTCGGCTCCGAAGACCGATCCGGTGTCCCGGACCACGTGGCACATTCTTTTTCAACGCTCACCATGCGCTTTAGCTAGTCCAACTCCAATGAAAGTGAGTGGCCGGCAAGCGGCGGGGCACAAACAGATTCAGAGAGCTCAGAGCCGCGTATTTCCAACATTTAAATGCCCTTTTGGATGTCATTTTTGTGGCAGCGAGAGTTGAGCGAGGCCGGAAAGCATGTGGGGTGCCCAAGGGGGTTTCGGCATTCAAATTTTGGATACAGGGGGGTGGGGGGGACCGAGGGCGGCTGAAAAAAACTTTTATTATGTATTATAAAGGAGGTTCAAAACTGCCAGAAATACACCCTGAAGCACTCCAGGAGGGTAGAAAGAGGGTATTTTGGACTCTACAGGCATGTACGACGTGGTTGTTCAGATTTGGAAACTCCATCAATTGTTGTGAACGTCTACGAGTGTCCGTCGATGGCGGAAAGAATGGTTACTCGAACTAATTTGGGAGGAAAATTGACACTAATAGTGCATAGCTTTGAAACCTTGGGAGAGTGGGGCAATATGGCAGTATTGGCGCCTACAAGCAATCAGCCAATGTTGGAATTCTATATTGCACTATTTGACTCTGAAAAGAGTGCACATCCCTCAGTAATTGAAGCTGTTATGTATTAAATGCAACTGGCTGGCGCTCGCCGACGTTGTAGCGCCATCAGAGCGTCGAAGAGGTCAGTTGTTATATCGCTGAGTGAATTAGGAAGCTGTCAACCTGGTGGCGGTGAGGTGGCGGTGAGCACGCACATGACTCGGAAACGTGGCCCGCCGCTAGGGGTGGGAGCCTCCTTCCTTATATAGGGGGGAGGGGGGGGGGGGGGGGGGGGGGGGGGGGGGGTCTGGTCGAGGGTCGGAAAAAAAAAATTGACCCTATATCCGTTTTTCGAATCCCGATTCCCAGTTGCTTGGACGAGATAATGACTTAACTCCTATTCCAGCTCATTACAATTTTTGGCGAAGCTGCTACAAATCCCCAGAGCAGTGGACAGTCCACTTAAATTCCCAATCAATGATAGCTCTTGGGCCTGGCTGAGAAAAATTCTGAGAGTGATATGTTTCAATGATATACAGCACAGAGGCATGGGGGCAAGCCTGATAGGCAGTCGGCCGTCTAAAGCTGAAGTTGGATGAAGGAGCCTCCTATTACAAAGCAGAAATGACAGAAGTCACGAGAAGTGCAACTCACATTGGCGACATTTTAGGTACACTGAGCACAATGAAAGTGAGTGGCCGGCAAGCGGCAGGGCACAAATAAAAAGGACTAGCACTTAGGACAAGTTGTTGTCTCAATATCAATGTTCGCTCGGTCGACGCTTGCGCGCCAACCAGCTCACATTGATTGTGGGAACTTCAGAGCGCCAAAGTGGCCGATCCAGTACCAAAGGTTGTGCGGGTTGAATGATCCAATGATGCCCCTAGTCACATGCTAATTGAGGCGACATTTTCGGTACACTGAGCACAATCAGAACTAATGTTCTGTTTGTGAAGAACGGGACACGGTGTTGCCAAATCGCCTGTTCCTCGCGGAGACCTTGCTCATCATGTTGCCGCACGTTCTGGCGTGTTCCCCCTCTGCCTTTCAGTCCCGGGGTCAGATCACGTGCAGCTGGACTACCGTTCCTCTTCGTACCTATCCGTCAAAACCCTCAATCCTCGTAGACTCGTTGCCACTCTGCCTATGAATAACAAAGAAACGAGGCAAGGCAACGGCAAAGAGTTTGCCTCATTATTTTTTTGCTATTCGTGGGTAGACTGGTAACGAGTCTACAATCCTCGTCTATCTGCGGATCTTCTGGCTTCCTGGGTACTAGGCCTTAACCCGAATCTCGCACAGGATGGCCGATCCCCGCGACGCGCCTTGGATTCTTCATATTTCATCGTTGTCTGCTCCCATCGGTTGCGGGGACGATCCGGAAGAGCGCCATTAAGAATACAGAGCTTCCTTCATCAGAGGTGCGTTTTTGCAGCTCTGTTTTACCGCAGCCGATACTCATCTACGAGGAATGAAAATTTCGGGATCGTGCTACGATTCGCCTCATCCCTCTCAGATCTTGACACAACACGAATGGGTGGGGCGAGGCGCGCTAATGGCACGGTGCAGGTGACTCATTTGCGTTGTCCAAATGTTTTGATTTACTTATCCCAGCTTCCTTCGCCGTGTTTGTGATGAACCATTTCTTTCTAGGTATCCACAGCCATGGCACTTTTTTTTTCGCGGACGGGTAGTATAAAGTGCGCCCACCGTCGGCTTTGTAATCGAGGTGGTGGCTGCAGCGGCGTCTTCCATTGGTCAACGCTCGATCTTCTCTCCGCCTATTCCCCGACATACTCTCCTTTGCTCCGCAGTGTACGCTAATGGTGGATATCCTCTAGATTTATTTACCGCGAGCGGTACGAAATGAGCCCGCCCATGTCGTGCGCACCGCGGATCCTATTTGCTTGTATGATCCCCTCGTGCCAATCCCTCGCACTAACGATGCATCACACGCACAGATGAGCAGAATCGATTGCTGCATAATTTATTTCTCCCCTACTCGGGCTTCATTATGCCATTGGGCCCCGTGGGACTCACTGAGCCGACCGAAGACTGGTTGTCGATGGTGAGGATATAGCTAGCCACGATTTCAGACATCCATAGGCAAGTCAGCGAGAGAGTGGGGATCGACACAAGGAAGCACTGTAGCAGGCGGTGAAAGCGTTGCTTCAATTCTGGCAGCTTGAGTCCTCTACCACCTCTTGTTTATGGCGTGGATGGAAGATCATCAGCCAACGAGGAATTTATATATGAGATGTTCAACAGACGACGGGTGCATGGAACACCTGGATTTCACCAGGAATTTTGAAGGAGCTGGACTTGGCACAAGAAATAAGATCCCGATCAACCACTGCAAGGATCCCATTACAGACAGACAGAAATGTATTCATCGCTGACGCAGTATTGTCACGGTTCGGGCGGATTAATCTCCGAATTTCTTTCCAGTCGCTCATTCACGCCATCTCTTTCGCCTCTCCGGCCTCACCAGGCTTGCTGCTAGCATCCGCAGTGAGTGGAAGCGCCGGCAAGCGCGCCAGATCAAATTTGCTCTTGTTCATCAATTTTGATTGAGTGCCATTAGATACATAAGAGCTGTAAATGTCAACTGGTGCCCGAGGTCGGAGATGATCCCCGGGAGGACCTTCTTGCCCTGGTCGGGGAACACGAAGCTTAGAGGGACAGGATGACCACCGCGGGGGTGAGAGATGCGGGATTGAAACGCACTTGTCCTTGTCCTGGTCGAAGGTACCCACGCTCGCTTGGATGTCGTTGGCGAACTCTATCAGGTTGTCGACGGCCGGCGTGAGCGAGGCGGAGTCGCAGGTGTTCACAGGGGACGCGTCATTCACGGCACCACCGTCGGTAAAAGTGATACGCGCGCGGAGCGGGGCTGGCGGGGCGTCAATCCGCAGCTCAAAGAGGGAAGAAACGAGCGGACCAGCAGTAGCACTGTACACGATCGCGGCGACGGCAAACGCGGACTTGTTGAAGAACATGATGAAGGCAAGTAAAGAAGGGGGTAAAGAGGTTTGTAGAAGACAAGGGGTGGCTAAGCGAAGACGAAGAAGTGACACCAGGCGAAGAATCCAAACCCCAACGCTCGCCCTTTTATTGCTTTCCGATTCGCACAGAAGGATGGGCGGTGGCTGTTCGACAGCAACGAAGATCACTCGCGTGTTTACTTCGTTGGCAGATCTGCGCCCAGCCGCCTGCCCTCGTCGCTACCAATTGAATCAGTTGAACGATGATCTGGAGAACAGTTAGCGGTCCGACCTGAAGGCGTTCCCTTGTATACTGGCGTAAAACTCTGAGTAGGTGAGCAACCGCAAAAGATAATTTCGGGGCTGTGAGATGCTACTAGTGATGTTCAGGGCTCGGCTTCAAGCCCTAGGCCCGCCAAGCCGGGGCGGGCCTCAATGCTGCAGGGAAAGCTGAGCGCTGAGTCATTGCAAACTGCCTCCTCCCACCAGAATGTGCTAAGATCCTCCCCCCCCGACTCGGAGGTGTCATCTGAGTATCTGGACATCTTTGCTGGAGCCTGGAAAGTTGTCATACCCGCTGTCGCAGCGGGACGCGCGGCGCCGCTGCCCACGTCAGCGCCTTGTCAAATTTAACAGGGGGCTGCTGAATAGCATTCCGTGATGGCAGGTTCTTGAATAGCAGCAACCCCCGTACAGTACGGAGGGTTGCTGATTAGAGTTATCCGGAGTCAGGTCAGTCAGGGTATTCTACCTCGCTTCAATGAACAAATTCCGGTGTGGATACCCACAAAATCAATTGTAGGACGCCGAAAACTTCAACTTACGAGTCCGCAAAAGCATGGTTCAAAAATGTCAACACAGAGTCCCTCAGTCATTCAATGTATGTTCTGGAGATCCAAAATACTAATTATCTTGGTCGAAACATTCCTATCCACGGTTTATAAAATCCCACCCTCAGGCTGGGCCCAAGCCCAAGCCCCGGGCTTGAGGCCCTGCATGCGGGCTCGGGCTCGGGCTTGGGAAATCTGAGGCCCAGGCCGCCTCAAGCCTGGCTCAAGCCCGGGTTTCCAGGCCGAGCCGGGCCCTGAACATCACTAGATGCTACACCTGGTCGAAAGCAGGGTTGGTGCGTGGCCGCCTCAGTGTTGTATTGCTGTTAAAGCTCCTGTCGAGCTGGTAGTGCGAGATGCTGATCGTAACTAGCCGCCACGCCTCGCCACGCCAAAACGGTGAACGGACCAACGGTTGTGCGGTTGAATTCATGGCACGGCCAAATTCGCCGCAGCTGGACCCCAGCTAGATGTTTTGTCCGTGATTCAAACTTTTTTGTGTGCCCCATCCGTTTAGCCGTTCAGGCGAGATCCAGATGGGCTAGGTTAAACCTCACATGAGGTACTGCTGAGCACATATGAATACTGTTCCAAATCAAAGGTAAACTGTCCGGTTAAACCGATTAACATAGTTAACAGTTCACTTGTAAGAGTGTGGTTTAACCAAACAGTTTAACGACTTAACGTGGTTAATGGTTTTCAACCCGTGAGGTTTAACGCGAGCCATCTGCGTTACTGTGCACGTGCTGTTGATAGTGGTCAGATTAACGAGATCGCGTGCCTCTTAAGGCATCTGCTTAATATACGAGACATCACTGGCAGACACAGCTTGCCACAGCCGACCGTGGTACGGATTACGATTCTTAATTTATTAAAAAATCGTTCTTTAGGATCCATTGTTCCATCAAAACGTCTGCAGCGTGCTCAGGCACCATGATTTCAAGTCCATATCCATCATGTGAACTGCCTTTTCAGTTTTTCTTTCCGTTCATTCTGAAACACATAACCTCAATGTTGACCTCAACCATTTTTCTCATCAAGGGGACCGTCTGTGTAATCTACCTACAGTTGAATGGCTCATAACACATTAGGTCATAATGCATAATGCTCACAATGCATCAAATTTGTGTGTCCACCGACTCGGTAGGCAGGGATTTTATGCAAATCCTCCTAACACATAATGCATAAGGTTTGGGCTGGAATCTATGCATTTTCAGGCCTAAAAATGAGAGGTTTTGACCACAATTTGGGAGTTTTTGTAGCGTGAAGCGAGGTTTTGAACCTCAAACGCCAGGACATCCCTCCCCGCACATGAGTTGGCATTTTCAGACTTCACCTTGCAGACCATACATCTATCCAAGGATCAAATCTCTATAATGACTGATTTATAGTACTATCTAGGTCCGTCAAAACATGAGAATTTACTATGTTGTCCCTTGTAATCACTATCAACCAGTTTGTTCTTCAAATTCAAGAGGGGTTGGGTATTTTGGGTCAAAAAGACTCAAAATCATACCTTCTCTGCCTCTCAATACCACAATTTCTTTGAGCGGTTCGCACCTGTGTGAACCTGTTCACACAGGTTCGCGAAAATATCCAAATCTCCGAACCACTGAAACGGTTGCTCAGGGTCTAAGGCTGCAAATGAACAATGAACAAAACCCAACTGTAGAGCGAGTGAGACTGGACCAGACTCTACGAGAGAGACTAACACAACTTAAACACTCAAACAATCAAATCCCAAACACTAAACACTCCTTTGTATGTCCCTTAGGGTGACCTGACGAGAAAGACGGGTTTTACTAGACCTAGGGTTGTAGTATAGGTCTAGGGAAACTAGGCTTTGATAATTCAAGTAATTGGATTGTATGCGAAGCTTATTCCAAAGGAAAGTCTTCAAATCAACAATACGACACATGCTCTTTGACGAGTCAAGGTTACAACATTGATTGATTGTAAAGCTTCACAGCTATAGTGCAGATAACGGTGTGGATGGCCAGTAGGGTTTGGTTTGGACGTAAGTTTGCTTTGGAGACCAACAAGCCTCTGATACAACACAATACACAAAACACAATTCCGTAACCGAGCCAACTCTTCTGTATCCGCACAAATGGTACTCAAGACAGGGATCACTGCCTATAAAACTTAAAGCAGAACACTATTGCGGATAACCAAAAAGCCTATATTCATAGGACAATATGGAGTCCGGAACAAAGCCCTAAATACGACCGCCTGGTTGTTCGAGATGAAACTCTAACTGGGTGGTCATTCAGTGCCGTCCTCACTCTTTCTACACTAGCTTTATACTACTCTAATTACGCTTACACTATGTGATGACACTATGACGGATATATGTTACTTAATATGATATGAAATCTGGTATCCTAATTGCCTGAGCTATTTAATGTGATTGACTTCCTAGGAACTCCTTTATGTCGCTTGCTGACATATTGGCCCGGCTTCGGGCCTATGGTCTCCTGGTTTCGATCGGGTATATGGTGCAGCTCCTGTTGAGCGAACGACCACTAATCTCTAATATTCTTCTTTCCTTCATCCTGTTTTGTACTAGGCTAGCTCCGGAATAACCGCAGCTTCCTATTGATACTCCAAACTCCCTGGTTGGAAGCTTGGTTCTCTCGTTACTCTTATTGCGAACTAAACCCCTTAGCGCGGACTGGACCGCCACTCGGAATAGGCCCGGATCCGGTTGGAGTGCGGTTGATGGTTCCCGACTACCAGCCGGTCACGTGATTGGTCGCGTCGCGTCGTTACAACAAATAACAGTCAACATTCTAGACATTCACGTGAATATTTACTACCACGGCTGCCCATCGTTCACAGAGTGGATGATAATTATCCCCTTGATAGTAGGCACCATTTGTATGGTTCTAGCCCTTAGTTACACACTCGGGTCTTGTGCTAACTCTAGATGCATGCTAAAGATTGCAAAATGTGTGTTTGCAAGGCTGGCCTTGTAGACGGCTTATCACAGCAAACCGCACCTGGGGTTGTGCCATTCTGCTGAATGGTCCTAACCTGAATTGAGGTGCGGTTCAGGATCGGTTCAGGTTCGGGAGCAGTTCTGAACCGAACTCCGGCAACACTAGGTTGGAGAGAGGCCGGCATGCCTCGGCACACATCACTTGGACTTTACGAATTGATTGGAGATCTAACACTTCACTACGCGCTCCCAAAGTCCGAAAAGCCAACGCACCTGGCAGGCAGCGAGAAAGAGTTGATTGAAGAGCCTCGAGGCTGCCTGCCAGGTGATAGACATCGTGTCAGCCGATGTACGTCATGTGTGTGGGTCTCGGGTCGAGGATGCGCAGAGCATCAGGTCGGAAAAACGGATGGGAGTGAGGTCGCGGATGGCGCGCTAGGGATCGGAGTCCTGCCTGCTCGAACCTGGGATAAAATCCCCATTTGCACTGGATTAAACTTTGGCCGTGGAACTTCGGGGCGACCCAATCGGGTAATGCGGCGAACCAGACACGTTCTCAGGCTGTGCAACAATCAATATCGCTCTCTCTTCCCACCACCATGTCCACCAGCTCCAGCCAGGAGTGTCTGGACAGACAGCACCTGGTAAAGCAACGTTCAGACTGTTCAAATCTTCTCAAGCACGCTCGAATTGGCTTGTCGCATCACTGCTTACGGCGAAGGCAATCACCGCGGGCGCGGAATGCCTTCCGTTCCCATACGTGAAGGGCATCTTCGGAATGGTCGTGACCATTCTAGAGACAGTCGAGGTCCAGTCTCTAGTTATTTGTGGGGAGAGCCAGTTTAACATTCACTCTTACAGAAAGTCAAGGAGAATCGGGATGATCTGAAAGAGCTGTGCAGCAATATTATGGACGTCGTCCAGATTGTGGAAACCCAGCTTTCTATGCATGGCGATACAGCTGCTGTGAAATTCAAGGGGCCATGTGAAGATCTTCATGGGTGAGTGTTGCTACATCCCGAGTCTCTCATATTAATTTTGATCTGTTAGTGTGCTGCAAGGTGTTTTGGAAGCGGTGAAGTAAATGCAAACAGACCCCGCAGCTTGAGTAGTCGTCTCGAGGAAGTTGTGAAGCTCAGCAGTACAGCTGATTTGCTGGCTATCGGACGAGAATTCAAGAACTACGGTTGAATTTCATGGTATCTATATTCCATTTTCAAACCACCGTGTCTTATTGATGATTCATTCAGCTCATGGCGGCAATCGATACCAACATGCGAGTCCACAAGGCCCTCTCAATGGGAGTTGCACCTGGTATGACTTTGTGTGTCTAGACAATTCCACAATCTGAGGTTCCCTGTAGATGTGGCTGCAACACCAGCCACTCATACAATCACCAAGTGTCCACCTTCTTCCCGGATATTCCATGGCAGACAGAATATCCTGGATCAAATGTATCAATTTGTTAAACAGAATCTAGAGAATCAACCCATCTATTTGCTGTATGGACTAGGTGGTGCCGGGAAGACTCAAATTGCGCTCAAGTTCATCAAGGAGTTCTCTCTGTGAGTTGGCCTCCTCCTCTACCTCCATGATATTGAACTTTTCTGTAGCTTCTCAGACATATTCTTCATCGACACGAGTACTACGGAAACAATTGACACAGGTCTCAAGAACATAGCTGCTACACATAATGCTGGAAGCACAGCCCAGGAAGGCCTCGAGTGGTTGAGCAGTAAATCTGCTGAATGGCTGCTTTCTTTGACAATGCAGATGACCTCAACATCAATCTCAACCAGTTTTTCCCCCGTTGCACGCATGGGAACATCTTGATCCCATCTCGAAATAACAGGTTCCGCGTCTATGCTGGATCACATTCTCTAGTTTCTGATATGCAAGAACCAGATGCTGTAGCACCGTTGCTTAAAAGTTGTGCTCAAGATATCACCACAAGAAACAGGGAACTTGCAACGGAAATTGTCAAGGTCAGCCATTAGCCTGTGTTTATCTAGAGTATCCAACCGTGTTTTCTAGGCATTGTATTATCTCCCCCTGGCCATCATCCAGGCTGGAGCATTCATATCAAATCTGGGGCCCTTTCAAGCTATTTAAACCTCTATGCTGAGAATCAAGCTCAATTGCTGAGTGAACAATCAGACCAATCTCATGATGACTATGCTCGGACAGTGTACACAACATGGCAGATCAGCTTTGAACAGCTTAGCAAGCCAGCTGCAATAATCTTGCAGCTGTGCTCATTCCTCCACCACAAAGGAATATCTGAGGAAATATTTTCTAGGGCATCTTCATATGACGTCCAATCAAGTAGTCCTTCTAAGGAGGGGCTAGATGATCCACTCCAACTTTTGGCCCAATTCTCAGGGCAGACTGGTGTCTGGAATTCTCTTCATTTCATGGATATCATGAATGAAATTACAGCATATTCCTTGGCTGACTTTGATCCAGATGAGAAATTACATTCCATCCATCCACTGGTGCATACCTGGAGTCGAAGTACACTTACAGACGAAGGTCAATATCGATATTGGATGGTAGCCATAGTTGGAATGGACCACTCCATGTGGTTAGCCAGTTTTGAAACTCCTGCCTCATGTTGATTCATTACTGTGTGGAAACATGGATATAAGTCCTGATTTTCGGATTGAATATGCTCATCTATACGTTCATGCAGAAAGATTGAAAGATGCAGAGCAGCTGGAGCTGGCACTCCTGGAGCATCAGAAGAGTGTCATGGGCGGGGATCATATAAATACTCTGCACACCTTGGGGTGTCTTGCTACTACATATCACAACCTAGGTAAATTGCAGGAGGCAAAGGGGCTTGAACTTGGTTTGCTTGAGAAACAGAGGAAGATCTTGGGAGAGGATCATCTTGCCACCCTGCATACAATGGGGAGCCTTGCCTCAACATATTACAACCTGGGCAAACTGCAGGAGGCAGAGGAGCTTGAGGTTGTTGTGCTTGAGAAGCAGAGGAATATTTTGGGAGAGGATCATCCTGAAACCCTGCGGACAATGGGGAGGCTTGCTGCTACATATCAACACCTAGGCAAATTGCCGGAGGCAGCGGAGTTGGGTGCCCCAGTGCTTGAGAAGAGGAGGAAGATTTTGGGACAAGATCCTCCTGACACCGTATGGGCAATGGCGAATCTTGCTTCTACATATCACAAGCTGAGGAAATTACAAGAGGCAGAGGAGTTTGAGATTTTGGTGCTTGAGAAGCGAAGGGAAACTTTGGGAGAAGATCATTCTGCCACCCTGTGGGCCGTGGGGAATCTTGCTTCTACATATCGCCGCCAAGGCAAATTGCTGGACGCAAAGGACCTTGAAGTTGTGGTGCTTGAGAAGCGGAGGAAATTTTTCAGGAAAGATCATTTTGACACCCTGTGGGCTATGAGGAATCTTGCTTCCACATATGACCAGCTAGGGAATTTGAAGGAGGCACAGCAGCTTTATGTTGAACTCCTGGAAAGGCAGACAGCCCTCTTTGGCACGAATCATTTCGATACCCTGCATGCAACAGATTCACTAACACAGATACACCGGGCTATAAACGATAATAGCCAGGATCCCACTAGTATACTTGCATAAAATACCCTTTCTATATATGCTTGGCCCCACATATTGACACATGTTGCAGATTCCCAATAATATATGCTTTTACTTTGGCATTTGAGATCCACGGGTGTTCTTTATGCTATAAGATGTGCCTTTGCTTCACTTCGGCCTCGACTCCATCAGACAGAGAAATAGATTCATGCTGTGCTTGTACTGGGAAAGATTTCTTTGCTGATATGCCTGATTGCATGGCCGATGAGATCTGTGAAGGACTTGATATGACCAGAAGCTTGTACGAGGAATTTATCTTCTCGAAGGCCGTTATATTTAGGGCTTCTGGGCCTTCAAAGTTCATTTCATTGTTAGCAGCAGTACAAAGTCCGGAGGGGGGCGTCACGAACCTTGGCGTCTCGGAGCAAGTATGACCGTGGTCTGCGAGTGAATAACGCGCAGGCGGGAATCCAGACAGACCTGGACTGTGTCCGAGTCTCCTTCGATTCCTGACTGTAGGTTCGCCGAGCTTTCGTTCTGTGTTCTGCCCTTCCCTTTCGGCTTGCTGCTTGAAATGCCAGCCCTGACGAGGTGACCAGAGAAGGACCATGAATAGGAGATTGCCTTGTCGGTACTCAACCGGAACCAGAATCTCAGCGTGCAGGGTAAGTCTCACCAGCTAACATGTCTAAATCTAAGGTACCCGGGTGTGTAGCGAGTGAGTCTAAATTTCGGCCGCACAGACACCTTCCCTCGCTTCCTTCCCCCGCTTGATCGTTAGGACAAGGTCCAGTACCAGAATCCAGATAACAGGCTGCCCTCTGCTTTTTGCTTCGTCTTCCGTTTTCTGCGTTCTCCCCTTTCCGAGTCACGCCGGTAGCTCCGCGAAATGTAAAGCTTCTGCCTGTGGCTATCTGTGTAGTCGCTCCCTGCTTCAAGCATCAAGCACCAGCAAGGTTCAGCGTCTGCACAAGCTTAAGGTCGAGGCGGCGCTTCAAGTTCTTGAGCGCCTCAGCGCAACGGACGGCCTGCCAGAACTGACATTGCGAATGAGTCCGAAGATCTGAATCCCGATGCAGCTGCGATTGCGGTCCACGCCAAACCCGCTGGATGAGGAGAGGACAAGCGCATCGAGATTGAGATGGTGGTCGCAAGCAGGACGGAATTGCTCCCGCGCCTAGCGGATGTCACCCCCATCATCCTTTCAAAATTCAAGTGAGTCCGAAATCTAATCTACTTACTATTATCTAGGTACAAGAGGAGAGATAGGTATAAATAGGCATGGGTACAGGTATAGACACAAGAAGAAGTATAAGTATAGTACAGAATCCGCGACGAAGCGAGGAAGAGAGACGAGGAGAACCGAAGGAAAGGGAATGAGGATACAAATAAAATACGAGCCCGCACAAGGCTAGCGACGTAGATCCTCAGCGCTCATCGCACCGCGCGCGCTTGACGAGCTTGCGCCGCGGCGTCCCTCCTCTCTCCGCTCCCCGCCGGACCCCGAATCAGCAGCGCTCTCCCGTACGCGTCATCCGTGCGGAGGCTTCACCCGCGCCCGAGCCATCATCGCTGGAAGCGCACACGCTTACGCCGCGGCTCCCCCTCCCTGTGCGTTCCTCTCTGTTGAATTCCGGTGAGCGAATGGGGAAATCAGCACGATGTAATGAACGTTTGCAATCGGGCTGTCTGGTTAGAGAGGCTCGCGTTAGGGCAAACAGATGCCCTACGCTGAAATTACATTCAGCTTATATACAGGATACATAATATCTAGAAGGTACTACAATAGTCTGTGCAGTGGAGTCATCATAGAATGTGCTAGAATAAACTAGGAATGTCCCGATGTAACAGGTCAGTTCCAACATCTCCCGCCGTTGGACTCCGTCTCTGACCCTGCGACCGACACTGTCTCGCCCCGCATCGGAGCCCCCGCCCCACCTCCTCCGTATCGAAGCGTGCACCGAAGCGCACGGGGGCGTGCTCCCGCTCCCGGCTCTCTCCCTCGTACTCCCGGCCCTCCGCGTCCCCCCTACACCCACCTACGACCGCCCCAAACTCCGCCGCAAATGCGGGCATGAGGAGACCCCCGCCTCCACCGAACGCGCAGTCCACGTCCGCACAATCGTCCGAGTCGGCGTCCGCATAGTAGTCATACGTGTCCAGCAATACGGCTGGTGGTCGGCGCGCTGCGCGTTCGTGCCGGCGACGATGGGATGCGGGGAGTACGGCTGGGCGTGCGCGTCCACCTCGGGGAGCGCGTGTGGGTAGTGCACCTGGGGACCAGCGCGCTGCAAATTCGTGGCGATGTCGTACGCGTTCGTGGCGAAAGGGGGCATGCAGGCACTATGTGTTTGTGCCGGCGAAGGCCGGCGGGTTGTAGGCGAAGTCGTAAACTGTCGTCGTGCTGGGTGTCCGCGGCGGCGATGAGGGCATGCGCGTCCGCGACGCCGAAGGCGTCCGGGTGCAGGCCCGGGTCCTCGTGGAGTCTGAGCTGCGACGCGCCCAAACGCGAAGGCGGATGGAAAGAGCGCGCGCACGGTGGGCAGCGTGCGGCCTCCATCTAATGGGCTGCACGCAGGGTGAATCACGGAGGGAGCGAAGGGAGGGGAGCGGGAGACGCACCTATCGCTGTCGAGGCGGGGCACGGGCGGGAAGGCGGCGCTGAGCGGTTAGGCTGCCGTTGGGCTTTATCAGCCTTCGCATGCCACTATTCACAAAGCTGAGCAGGCAGAATCAATCCATATTCTTTTATACTTGTGCTCAAATATTCCGATGATTTTGGGAGGTTTGTATCGAGAGCAATGGGTGAATGGCAGATAACCCTACAGCCACATGGCAGATAAATGCCCAGCTGATCGATCGGTAAATCCAACTAGATGCCCTCCCGTCCGCGGGCATGGCGGGGTTGACTCCAGACGATGTTCAGAATATGAAAAGCATGATCCTGGTACATCGCAAAGTCTATCAAATATACTGCACTCTCAGTGCTCACTCCTTACGCGAGATTCCGCCCCCACTGCATCAGCCCGCTGTTCGAATCCAACACAGCCACCAAGCCTATTTAGAAGCCCCACACCACGTATAACTAGATAAATTCCCTCGCTGTGCCTTAGGGTCATGATTCCGCTTAACTTCTGGGAGATGCCTGTCCATAGCGCCCATTTGTTTGAGCCATTGAGGGCGTCGCTCACCTATAATTTAATTCCGGGTCTGACCCCCCATTCTTAGGCGCATACTGTAGTATTTCGTTCAATTCTAATTGGCTGTGACGCGTGACCCAAAAATTCGAACTTCGAAGTTCGTATGTTGGACCGGCGGACCGTGATACTAAAAAAAGTTCGTATATCGGCCGAAAATGGTCGGGCACCTCTCAGGAAGTCATAGAAGCATTCATTTTTTGCTTTAGAATAAGTGGGCAACGCAGCGCAGATTGCTGTGCTAAGAAACACCCAAAGAGGTAAGTATATTAGATCATTGATATTACATCAGTCTTTTTTCGCGATCCCGACACTCCCGCCGTGATCAGACACCTCCCCGACGCCCTCAAGATCCCAGATGGGCCAGAACAGCTCTCGCTACCCCCTGACAGCCTATCAGTTGAACCAGTTTCCTTACCTTTATCCATTCTAGTATTTATCTGCTGTACACGACGGGGAAATTGTGGTCTTCACGCTGGCATTGTGGGCACACAGATGCTCGGGTACCACGGGGAGCCTTGCCGGGCATCACCCCGTAGCTCTGCAGTCTGGCATGAGTGAAAGAGGTGAAGAGGACACCGTTTGAGCGGTAAACACTCAAACCAGTGGTTGTGGCGGTAAGAGGGAAGCGCTGCGTGAGAACTTAAAACGAGCGGAAGGAAATCTACGCGCTTGGCCGATCACGTCAAAAATAGCATTCCGTGAGAGTGCCGCGGCGTTTCGAACCGATTGCGCTGTGCGTACGCAAAAATTTCGTTTTTTGAGCCATTTCCACCCATTTTGTGACTTAGTTTTGGATATTCGTAGATCCAGTCGGTGACCCGTGACAGGTACGAAAAAGTTCGTACATTTTGGCCGCCGTGACGCGTGACATCCGAATTGAATGAAATACTACAGTAGCTGAAGTCTAATCCCGGCACTAGCCCTTCTGCGAATGCCTCGGCCTTCAACTCCAGCGGTGCCTAGCTGTAACGGTAGCCGAATTTCCAACGCGCTTGCGCCTACGGCACTCTACATGGGTCTACCCCCGTAGACCCAGTTGCCTACGCAACATCGACCCAAAAAAGGCGAGGTCCACCTACGTCATTCTACGTGAGGTAGTCACACGAGAAGTGAATCTTCGACCAACGAACAACAACAACCGCAACCACCACTACCGCGCGTCCCCAGTTGGCGTTCCGACGAACTTGAGCTTCGGGCACTCGATATCCGTCGACAGATCATGCCCAGTACCACCCGGGGAGACCCTGGTGAGGTTGATAGTCCAATAACTGCACCTCTGCCGTCGCACGACAACATTCTCCATCCTTTGTCCCCTCCGCCTTTCCGCAAACGACCAATCTTGACGCATCCTACACCCCCGAATAAAAATCTCCTACGGCTCCTTGTCGTCGGTCCCGTGCGCCGTCGCCCACCGTATCCATCGCCCACCGTATTCGTCGCACGCCACTTGCGCTCGCTTCAGACTAGCAAAGAAAACACCGCCAAGGCGCCAATTCGACATCGCGACAGTTACCTCCGCTGCTGTCGAGCGGCTCGATGCTTATGCCCGGCGTATCATTTCGGGAATACAGACGATACACGCCATACTCGACGCTACCCAAAATGTCATCCGCGCACATCACCTCGCATCCAGCTCATTCAGTGTTCGCTTAACGCCTTAAAAATTGGCTTGCTGGCAAGCTAGGGCTTAGCTTAGGGTTCAGGCCTTAAGATAAGGCCTCGCCCAAGGCCTTAGTTCCCAAAAAGGAAATACATTCTCGGAAACTTAGAACGCCAAAAACTGTCGCAATTACTCTCCGTACACTTCTGAATCATCGATCTCAACCTCGCCATCATCGGGGGTGTTGTCGCTGCTCATTTCCATCCATCCTCAGCCCCAGCTCACTATCGCCTATCACGTCCATCATTCCGTGCGGACTGGCTATCCGCTTGACCGTCGCACCGCCGGAGACCCGCCCTCGAGCCCTCTCGCCGCCCCTCGGTCCCTTTTCGGATGATGTGATTACATAACACCTTGCCAGTGGTCCCACGCTCTTTACCCCACGGTCGTTACTCTTGCACGTAAAAGCAGAGTTTTCGATGTTTCTCACGATCCGTCGAGGTGGTTTAGGCTATCCTTAGTGTACACTTGGTGGAGGAGGGCCGCGGCTTTGCCCGGCAGAACTTCGTACTTATGTATTTCTCATTTGCTTCATTTTCTGAGTTGCCTTCATAGAGGGCGAAAACTTGGATGTCATCCGGGAATTCAAACTCCGATCAGCATGCCCGATCGGCATTCATCACATTACCTTTGACCAAATCACTTTAAATCTAAGTCCAACTTCGCCAAGTGCCCGTCAATTGATACAAAATTTGCTCAAGCGTAATCAACCTTTTACCTCGTCACGTTAGTCGTTTCAGACCGGACTCTGAACCTAAAGTTCACTGTCCCGCCCCAGAGCCGCATCGTTATACTACTTCCTTCTTTAGCCTAATTTCTCAGCTCTTTTACCTACGTGCTCCGAGCGCTGAAAATCCTCACATAGTATCATAACCTGAGAGGAATCGCAGATCCGCTGCACTGTAACTCAATCAATGGCATGATTAAGGGACCTCCGCGAGCGGCCGGATGGCGTCTGCGACGCTTTGCACACGGCCAGCGGATCGGGGGGCACAAATTCGGGGTTAGGAAGTCGATACGATTGACGCGTGGAGGATACGTACCGGATGTGCACAGAGTATACACTGCGTGATCGTGAACATTAGGGCGCGGAATGGATGAAGAAGGGGGAAGGAGAGATACAAAGGCAGCACCGTAGTGAGGGTGTGTTCCAGTGCTGTGGGAATAGAAGAGTGCGATCAGTATCGTTAGGAACGATTAAAAATGAAGGGGGACGCAGCACAGAATGAGCTCGCCAAATAAAACGGCAGAGGAAGCAAACGGAATGGCCGGGGGCCCGGCAGACAACCGCATCCGAGAACTCCTGTTTGAAGAAGCCGCTCTCGCTCGTCAGGCTAATTTCAAACGACGATATACCACCCAGAATGGCCCCGATGGTCCCCGGGGACGGTGGTGAGGGCCCCGAGTACGCTGATCCACTCGGAGAGGCAGCGGAGAACATCTGCAATATCGTCAGCGAAAACAGTCGGGATGAAAGAGAAAAAGACGTCGAGGAAAACAGGCGGAAAAGTGGTTAGCATCAGCGGGGAGGTTATGTAAATATTTCGAGGCACGGACAGGAGGAAGCGCAAGAAGCCCGAATGGGTTTATACAGGATATAGCCAACAGCGGAACTGTGAGGATGTGAATTTCGCAACGGTAACGCAGGGCGAGATAACTCCCTCCAAAAAATGCCAGCGGTACAATCCCGCAGAACAATCCGCAGTAAAGGAACTCCGGCAAATTCTTCCCCTCCCATACTCCTCCAGCTGCGCGAGGCCCTGCGGGTGGTGTTGAATCAACACTGGTCTAATTCACGTTAGAGAAAAACCGCGTCCTGAGGACCTGGACTGAACGTCAGCACAGACTCCACGCCTCATGTCAGTGCATGATGCAAGAAACATCTTACCGGTGGTCCGTACTAGCGTTGAAGATGTAGAGCTAAAGATACGAGGAGAAATGAGACTACAGAGATTGTTGCGCGAATGAGGACTCAACCTTTTCGCGTTTCCTCATGCAGCAGAATACCAGCGCTGCGCAGCAATGTCATCGACGGCGGAGATGACGATAATATCGTACCTAGCACGGAACTGTATTAGCAGACATTTAAGACCGAGATAAACCCGCCGCGTCAGGCGTTGAAGCCAACACGATGCGAGAAGTGCAAATGTAGCCCATACATGAGGTGCTGGTTTGTACACAGACAAACTGCGTGACGGGCAAGAAGAATATAGAGGAGACCATTTAATTTACATAGGCTCTGGACTGCCCATCGGCGCTCGACAGGACGAACGTTCAAGGCAATGGCTATCCAGCGCGCCAAACGGAACGCTGGCGGACCCGCTGCCTTTCCCGCCACGCTCCAGTGCGAGAGCGCTGATATTCCTGCGGGAAGTAAAAGCTCCCCCAGATTGTGCTGGTGAGCGCCGTGATTAGAGCGCCGTGAAGGTGATCAATGGGGATTCCGGGAGAGATGGGAGGGGAGGGAGAATGAGAGAGGATCTACGAAGGCTGAACAGCTCACAACGGGATTCAAAAAGAAGATATTTCAGTACCACAACATGAAATAAAATAATCACGGCGTACCTGAGACGCTAGAAAGCAGGATTCAGAGCAGCCCCACCGTTTTTGAGGTCGCGGAATCGGAATATGATGACGAGACGGCGATCCCAGCACGGCGTGGGGCAGTGCACGCCAAAGCAGAGGTAGGGCGGGAGATCTCGACCGAATGGTGCGGGGGATCCGGGCGGCGGGGCGAGGTTAGACAACAGGGACATGTGGTGGACTCACCTGAAGTGTAAATAGACCATATAAAAAATTCTTGGCGGTTTGACACAGATTAGTACCGATATAACGAAAAAAGCGGTTGCGACGTACCTTGGCACCTCGATGCATCCATGAAACACGCAACATCGAAAGAGTAGTGCGCGCTGACCCGATTCATCCAATAGAATGGCAAAAAACGCGCTGCGAGCGCCAGCGGGTCGACAATACGCGGTCCGTAACTGGGGGCAGTTCTGGAGCCGTGCGGAAGCGTCGGGGGTGTCGAGTTTGGGGTCGTGAGGCATGCAGTAGGTTTGCCCCGGGGGTAGCAGTAAGGACGATGGGATGACAGCACTCCACAGGAGCTCAGAACTAGGCGAAAGAGCAACGGTGTACAAGGGAAATTAGGCACGGATTTGAGAATGTAAAGAACATTGGGGAGATGACCAGGAGCGGAAATATGTTTCCGAAGATGATTCAGGTAATTTGAGGGCCATCCGAGGCGGTGGTGCAGCGTGAAGCGCCGGTATGGGCGGGATGGTGGGTATTGTGACGGGGAAGTCTAGGGAGCACAGGAGCGTGTTATAGAGAGCCCAGAGGCTGGGTAGCGGGGGAGGGACCTCTGGGGAGCAAATGCCAGGAGTTGCAAAGGGGCTCCAGCAAGGGACGGCGGGGGCGTCGTCGTAGCAGGGCGGCGTCGGCGTGTCAAGGGGGCACCGGCATTCAAACCGGTGACTAAGGGCTGGTAGGTTAGTCCGGCCGCGAGGCTCCGAAAAAAAAAATTGAGCCTCCCATTTTTGGAGCTTATATCATCTTTGGAACATGTCCTTGGGTATGGCTCACTTCAGAATGTCAATAGAACCTTTGCGGACGATGGTTTAGACAATTTGGTGGATCGCCTCCATATATGTCAATCAGTTGTGGTTTGTTTGCCAACACCGCCTATATCCGGACCAGTCAATCACATCTCAAAACACTGGAGTAAATTTTGCTCCCATTGTGGGGACTGAGCTGGGACACGGTAAAATGCACTCGAGAAGGTATGTACTAGTCTATGGATGTTGGGAACAATATTGTACGCCCTCCGGTGACTTGAAAATGTGGTGAATTTCCTTATATGGAGCGTGGGAATGCTTACGTTAGTCAGTAGGTCCCTCCGCGTGGCCTTGAAAAAAGAAATCGGCCCTATATCTTTTTTTTGAATGCCGGTTCCCCCTTGCGGCGTGTGAGAGAAGTAGATAACGCTGCTGCCAAACATGCACAACTAAGATGCCGGGCGGCGGTGAATAGAGCAAAGTGAAGTACAAGGAAATGGAGCTTGAACAGTGCAATGAGTACTCAGAAGACGCTGGACGCGACATTCTAGGAGGAGATCCGAGTTAGGAAGGTCAGAGCTGTCAGCTTGAGGCAGCTCGAGCAGAGCTGAGCTCCGATCACCTCGAGGCGCCCGTATGGTAAGGCCCCAAGGCGAACTGGTTACCAAATCAGCTCGAGGTAACTCCACCTCGCGGCAGCACTGTTGTAGAGGGTAGTAGACAACCAAAATTGTTCATTTGCAGAGGATAAATACATACAAATTAAGGCTCCAACCATTTAGTTTTCGTGTAGACCTGGGGGCAAATTAAACGAAAACGGTTTTTTAAACGGTTTAAAACCGTGTAAAACCGTTTATAAATGATTTTTTCCCGGAGACTCTAAGTTTGAGTTAGAAAAGTCAATTATGAGCCTCAATCGCAGGCCAGGACGCATTCTGAGGAGGCTGGCACTATTATAATGTTCACAGCTATACAATGTATCAACCTCAAGTATCCAACAAAATGTGTCTGGCTTGGAAACTCGATCTCCGGGAGGATCAGTCAAAGGAGGCGGCGCTGGGCGGGACGGGGATTGCCGGCCGTCATCAATCAATTACTCAATTGGGATAGAACTTGTTTTGGTCCCGCCCCCGAGCTCCACAAGAAAGTTGTTTTGCATTGGGTCTGTACCGGGCATTCTTATGAACCCCATGAATCATCTAAGCCCTCAAACACTCAAGATGTAAAGGCAGAATCACAGGGCCCGGTAGTACTCTGGCTGTAACCGTTTAAACCGTGTAAAAATGGTTTGTAAACTGCTTGCACCTCTGCTCAAATAGAACGGAAACGAAAACAGTTAAAACCGTGTAAAATGGTTTATACACGGAAACGGTTTGGAGCCTTAATACAAATCTGCCGGAACGGCGCCAAAAAGGGTGCAATAACTCTGGTTCGAACCCACGGCCACCCATATGCGTATAGCCACTAAAAAGTCAACAACGGATCTAATGAAAATGGCTAAAAAAGACTACGATTCTAACCCTAACCTCAGTAAGAAGTGGTAGGACAGTTTTCGCGACTAATAAATCGGGAGGTCGCGAAAACCGCAGTATCGATGATTAAAGGAACGATTACATAAGTACTCGTAATTGTATGCGGAGGCGGTTTCCAATATAGTAAACATAGTAAACAAGACAGTTCTAGTGATGGGACGTGATGTAACGATGGCCGTGGCAAATGGCGACAAGCGACAGCAAGCAGTTGCCAAGCGGGAAACACCTCTTAGCTTCGCTGGACTCAACGACGCCGCCGCCGACGCCCTCGTGCTCTGGGCGATGCTACGCGGCCGCCTCCGCTGTCGCCGCCACGGAGCCATGGGGCGGCTTTGGCGGCAACGATGGCCAGATGCCGAATTCGATGCAATCACGGCATCGCTGATGCGCCATCAACAGCCTCCGGGGACGCATCAACGTCGAGGCCGGTCGCTGGGACGTGTTTGGCAGCTGCCAGGAAGCGGCGGGACAGATACTCAGACGCAAAGGCTTCTATTAGTTGCATATTACATACGGTGGCGCAAGTTGGCGGGCGAGGAAGGTGGGTTGCTTCTCTTGATGAGCCATCAGTTGGAATATTGCATCGATACTGATGGTAGTGCGCGACACTGATAACAGATAGCTAGCGGAGTTTGAATTAGGTCATCAAGTGTACTGTGCGCGAGTTTGAAGCCACGAAGTCGTGTTGTTATTTTCCTGCTGTCTGAGGCGCAGTGTTGACTGAAAATGAACCTAACAAGGTCTGTTTGCTCACTGAACCTCGAGAAGAGCTCAATCCCATTTATCCAACAAGTCACAGCTGGTTCCGGCTGCACTGGAAGACAATTCAACTATGTGCATCCATGTTTTGGGACTGGAAGTGACAAGGGAAATAGAATGACACTTCCTCAAGACTTCTTCCAGTGATAAATGTGTGTAGGACTGGTCTGGAAGTCTGAGGATGCGACAAGAGTCTGTGCAACGATGCAAGAAACATGATTCGCGAGTTGAAACCAAGTGCAGTTGCAGTTGGGTGCTGACTGGGAACATAAATCGGAGGGAGCAGCAAAGTAGAGCAATAAAACAGTTGATTTTGTTGAACACATAACAACGCTTGGTTAACTCCCCGATATAGAAGTCTGAGAAATTTCTAGAGATGTTCCGCAACAACCTACTGGACATCGGCCTCGACCCTTACCCATACGGCACCCATTCTTTCCACCGTGGTGGTTGCCAGTACTTCGCGTCTCATCGTCGATGGAGCTTACGTCGCATCTGCGAATGGGGTGGATGGAGCATGGAGTTCTTCTTGGATTCATATTCTGATTGTCCAGGCATCATACTCAGGGCGCCGTCGTGGCCTAATATCTCGTGTGTGCAGTGGTAAAATTTGAAGGAAGGAAGAAAAACACGTCGAGACGTGTCGTGACGCGTAAAAACTGGTACTGTGAATTTGCATGGTTTGTTCCAGTTACTACAGTGCGGGCAATATGTGCACTGGCCCCAATCTAATTGGCCAAGCTAAGGGCGTGGGAGATAGCTGGACAAATCTGGATGAAATCATCTTGCACGCGGCGCACGGACTATCTATACCATAATGTGAACCAGGTGGAACATCTTTTTTCCATGGCACCTCGATTTCGGCTTTTGATTTTGCAGGCAAAAACTGTCTTTGCCTATCGAAAAGGGCATCAAGAGACACTTCAGAGCCATCAAAAGACAATCCACACCGTGCTGCCTCAAGGCAAGCGATGGCGATCAAGATGGCTAGCTGCTGACGGCTAATGGTGCCTTATCCATCACTACTCAGCACCACACGGCCTTGGCTGTCGGAAGACATCCAACTCTCTAGACGCTCAGCATACTCACCGAACGATATAAGTAGCTTGCACCTCTCCCATTTTTTAAAAACTTCCTTCCCCCGAACTTGAGCCTCCGCAAATTACTCATCTCAATATGCCTCCACCGCTCCGAAATCCGATTCTCCTAGCATCGAGCCCATGGCAAGACACCTTCCTAGCTGCCGGGTGAGCATTTTGTTCTCTTATTTCTCTACTCCGCTGTCATCTATTATTATTTTTCTTCGCGCTGCGCGCGTCTTTTTCCTTCTGTTTCAACTCATGCCCTGCATTGGCACGCGCGCTCATGCTTGTTTCATTCATGTAATTTAGCACTCCGGTCATTTCCCTCCTTCTCCCCCGCTCTCCTTCCTCCTTCCCTTCCCTTGCTTGCTCCCGGCTCCTGTCCGTTAATTCGATCCCGCCCCGATCGCTTGCCCTTTTGATCCCGCTTGGCAACTGCTTGCCGTCGCTTGTCACCATTTGCCACGGCCATCGTCACATCACGTCACATCACTAGAACTGTCTTGTTCGTTGGTCGAAGATTCACTTCCGGAGCTCGGCAGACATGTACAGCCACAACAGCAGATACTGAAGAAAGTCGTTGGAGATACTGTTCGCGGCTTAAGACGTTGTATAGTAAATTTGATGTCAATGTATGATGTTTAAATACATGCCTTAATATTTTCTGCGATTATTGGAGGTGTTCTGATTCACCAGTAAAAGTGCCAAGGAAATTCGGATACTGAGCGGAGTTCAGGGATGCCTAGCGGAGTTTGAATCTCGCTGGGATCCAGCCGACACTGACTTTTTCTCGCTCTTCCACCGAATTTTGCGGTCAACAAAATCAACTGTTTTATTGCTCTACTTTGCTGCTCCCTCCGATTTATGTTCCCAGTCAGCACCCAACTGCAACTGCACTTGGTTTCAACTCGCGAATCATGTTTCTTGCATCGTTGCACAGACTCTTGTCGCATCCTCAGACTTCCAGACCAGTCCTACACACATTTATCACTGGAAGAAGTCTTGAGGAAGTGTCATTCTATTTCCCTTGTCACTTCCAGTCCCAAAACATGGATGCACATAGTTGAATTGTCTTCCAGTGCAGCCGGAACCAGCTGTGACTTGTTGGATAAATGGGATTGAGCTCTTCTCGAGGTTCAGTGAGCAAACAGACCTTGTTAGGTTCATTTTCAGTCAACACTGCGCCTCAGACAGCAGGAAAATAACAACACGACTTCGTGGCTTCAAACTCGCGCACAGTACACTTGATGACCTAATTCAAACTCCGCTAGCTATCTGTTATCAGTGTCGCGCACTACCATCAGTATCGATGCAATATTCCAACTGATGGCTCATCAAGAGAAGCAACCCACCTTCCTCGCCCGCCAACTTGCGCCACCGTATGTAATATGCAACTAATAGAAGCCTTTGCGTCTGAGTATCTGTCCCGCCGCTTCCTGGCAGCTGCCAAACACGTCCCAGCGACCGGCCTCGACGTTGATGCGTCCCCGGAGGCTGTTGATGGCGCATCAGCGATGCCGTGATTGCATCGAATTCAACATCTGGCCATCGTTGCCGCCAAAGCCGCCCCATGGCTCCGTGGCGGCGACAGCGGAGGCGGCCGCGTAGTATCGCCCAGAGCACGAGGGCGGCGGCGGCGGCGTCGTTGAGTCCAGCGAAGCTAAGAGGTGTTGATGATGTTGATGACGTTGAGCGCGGTGGGCGGCGTCTAGTCTGTAGTTAAGCGCGCAATCATGTAGTGGTGGCCGCGTTATTATATAATCATCGGAGTTTCAAAATGTTCCCACAACCACTCACCCTTCTGGTAGGTCTATCCACAAACTTTGAGGGAGAAAGTCTCTCAAAGCTTCATTTCCAATCGAACTAGCTTCTCCAAATTACGATTTATGGGCTCTCCACGAGAAATCAAGATATTGGCTGTCTCCGCGTGCCGGCCCATCAAATTTCGGCACTGCGCTTCTGCAACCTTCCGCCCAACTTTTGACAGGACACCTTACTCAAATTGTGTTCCTAAACATATATGCGGCCCTGAAAAAGTGAAACACGCGTCACCGCGCTGTTGTCAATCCTGAGAAATTTTTGTGATTTGTAATAGCACGGCCAGCGATCATTCGATCAAGGTTAGTGATAGACTATAACAAACCGAGGTATGAGGTTAAAATGTTATAGTGTCTGTTTATAAGAGACTAGGCGGCGTCGGGTGCGGGCTGCGAGAGGCGTTGTCGAGCGCCGTAGAAGTAGGTGGCGGTGTCGGCTTTGTTGAGAGCCGGTGGGCGACGTCGGCGGCGGCGTAGTTCCCTGGTGATTTGATGGAATGCCGAGGTCGCCGGTGAAACGATGCTACTCGGGGTGGGGTGGAACGATAACTATGAAGTCGAGATAATGGTCTAAACCAAAATAATCAACTAAACAATCAATCAAACAACAACTCCTCCTCCTTATGAGTAATGATAATCGCGGGTGTTCGGGGGTAAAGACCAAGTATTAGGTCAATAGATCGTTTACTGTTCAGAGAACAGGGGAGTGGGATAGACAAGGGTTGTGAAACCAAAGTCGAGCAATACACGCTTTGTCGAGACTTCGTACAAGCGGTGGGTTCGTGGGGTTATAAGGCAATAACGGCCAGTAGCTGGCGAGTTTATGTCAATTAAGATGGGTTTGTTGGATTTCTCCGGGTTTGGGACACGATACACTCCTGCAGGACCGCAGTATATAACACAACACAGAACACTAGTCACGGAACACAGACACACACACAACACACACACAAGACGATCCACAGTGCTGGACAGAGTCCACACAATTCACAATTCAGTCACACAGTCAATCACAGATACAATCCAATCCAATCCAATCGTTTGCCAAAGGTACAGTACTCGAGTCGAGATAACGGTCACTTGGGTCTTAGAGCTAAATGACAACTCCGAGCCACACCGCCGTTGCGTATGTGAACAAGGTAAACCGAGTGATGTCACTGCACCGTTGTGCGTAAAACCCCAAGGTAGTCTGCTCCAGAACCTCTCTAAACTACGTGCTTTTATACTACTGGGATCTCGACTTTACAACACATCTATTACTACATCTCGGAAAGCACTCCGTCCCGGCATGGAGCCGCGGGACGATCTTAGGGAATCCCCTGACTCCTATTGGCCACGCGCCGGCTCTATGAGTCAGACCTCTCCTAGGTACTCGATCGGTTTGAGAGTTATTGGTTAATCAAAGGGAAGCCTCCGAGCTGTTGTCTTCTTCGTCTAGTGCTCGTCCCGAGTGCCAGTCTTCATCGTCTATGATATGGCTACCTGTGGACACCTTCCCCGTGTCCGTAGCTAGTCTGGTTGTTGTGATAGACCCAAAGTTCCACTTGTCTCGGTAAGTGCCAGTGCCATCGCGATTTGATGTTTAACTGGCACAGCTATTCTGATGCGTAGGCACGCTCGGCCGTCGGCAACTCACTTTGTCCGTGTCTATTTACAGAAGTCTCGCCCCATCCAAGGGTCTGGACCTGTCATGTGCCTTGTCGCGCTGTTCTCGATAAGAGACACAATGGTAAACAATGTCGAAGTCGGCCGCTTTGGAAGGCCCCAGTCGCCTGCATGCGATATCGTGTGTTCCTTCCCATCTCCTTGATACTAGTCTAGCACTCAGCTCATCTGCACGCACACGGGTACTGATATAAGGTATTTAGTCCTGTTCTCGGTAAGTCGTACTTTGGCCCCAAGTCGAGGTACTGCCATAGGATCATGCCAATAGAGAACCTAAGCTCTGTGACTGTTAAGCTACTCGCTCGGAGCTCCCGATAGCCTCTTATAGAATAGAGAGAGCGTGCTTTATAAGTATAAAGACGCGAAATGCGAAAATACACCTGTGGTTTGTACACGGCTTATCACCGGCATGCCGGTCTTGATGCAGGACGGCATTCGTGATGCCTCGTGTCAAGACCGGCCGATGGCGTGTGCCGCTTGACGTGCCTTGCCAGGCGGGCCCGCCGGCCCGCTCGACGTCCCGCGGCAGCCCGGTACCTTGGCTATTCTTTATGTTTTCATCAAATCTGCATTATTGAGGTCAAAACTTCTCGAGAAGGGAGCGGATGTGAATGTACAGCACGGCATATATGGTTCTGCGCTGCAGTCGGCAGGGTCCAAAAATATCGCATGGCTCCTCATTGAGAACGGCGTCAATGTGAATCTTCAGGTCAGAGCCTCGGACTCCTCATCGACGACGGCGCTGACCTCAACACACAGAGTGGGATGTACAGAGAGCTGTACATACATCCAATGCAACGGCAAACATATTTAGATTCACTTGACGCGCCCTACAAAGTCTACGACAGAATATGTTACCTGACCAGCGTGTTCCCCGCGCCTCCTACTCTAACGTCGACGAGGCGCCTCCGGCCAGCACAAATTCCGGGCAAGCTACCTTCCGGGGTCGCGCTTGACGCCGGGGCGGTGGGTCGTCGGCGCATATGCACACTGCGTTTGACCGCACATACGGACTCACTGCGGGGCCGCCTTCCGCCAACGTGGGGACGGGGCAAAGCACCTTGCGAGCTACGGGTACGACGCAGCGAACGGAGCCTGGAACGCACAGGAGTGGCCCTCAGCTATAGTAGGGTCAGTGTTTGCATTCGCATACAAGAAATTCCGACAGGCTGACAGCTAGTCTCTCAGAGCAAGACGCTGCAAACAATCAAACCTCGTACCTCAGTTGTTTGAAGTTGACAGCGAAGTAGAACGTTTCGGTGAATACCATTTCACGTCGCTGCCGCCGCTGTTGTCGAGTTCCTTCAGCTACCTTCCCAACAGATTTTACAATTGATCTGTAACCTGTATCCTGGCGCGCACTCGCGGCTACTGCTGCTTTCGAGTTTGGAGTCCCGCTTGTACAGTATGGAGACTGACGTTCTCGTCTCGAAGATGCAACTAGGGATCCGAAGTGCTCCATGATTTTCCGCGCTCCGCATCTGCACGAATTCTTCCGCCTCAACAAGCGCAATGAGAATTCACAGGATGAGGCCCTTGGATTTACCAAGCCGGACATGGGTAGCACCCTTCGAGGGTCCGAAGTTCTACACGCTAAGGATAGCCAACTGAATGGAAAAGACATGGAGCAATGGCCAGTGGATACAGTACTGGCGGCAAGTTGGCTGACGCTAAAAATATTGTAGAAACCACAAACAGAGTAGCCCTTTTGCTTTTTGCGAACTATAAAGCCGTACGTAGATTCTAACTATTCAAGACCATCTGAGACCAGTATTCGTTTTCTGAGGGCAGTAGAGAATTGTAAGTAGCTTTGACTCAAATTGATCAGTAATAACAAAGTGGTTCCCTGCCGTACTTCTGGCGATACACCTCACGAGCCCTCTCATCCATCTTATCCTCATCCTTGATAAACATCCACCATCCTATCAGTGAGCGCACCGTATCATTTGTACCGCTGGGAGAGAGCCTGTGGTTGCCACTTGAGGACACACGCAAGCCGACACTACCCGCGACCATCTAGTCTCTCGTAGACAGACACTCTATACGAACGCTCGTACCTCGCTGTATAGAGTCTGTTAGTTACCGCGGGGTCGTGTATGAAGTGCTCTTTTATTACGTGATCTTACATAAGTTTTGGTAGGCCGTGGTTCGAACCCGGGCCAAACAAGTGGTTTTTGTTTTTAAGTATTTTTTGCTCCACAGCCTTCCGTACCTCGAATTCGTGGTTCCAGGCTGCATCGAGGCGCTGGGTGATTTCTGAATTGTTTCTAGTCCATTTCAAGGTCAACTCTAACCATTTTTTGTTTCTGGGCGAAGCAATTGCATACAAAAGTTGCCACCTTTACACCATAGGTTCAAGGGCTTGTTTTAACATTCTGAATTGACAGAAAGGTAGCCATAGATAATAAAGCCCCATAATCTTCAAGTCTCACTGAACATTATGTTTCATGTGCAATGGGACGCGACTCGGAAAATGGTTACCTAAGATTATGTAATAACAGCGCACTACATACACAAGCCCGCGGTAAACACTAGACTAGCGACCATCGCGCAATCATATGTTTTGCCGGCATCGTAATCAGCGACCTTGACATCGACCTCAGCGTACCCTGGTGGAACCTCGTAGCCCGAAAGGCGGTGGTAAGGTGTTCCATCGAGAACGAAGTCGAAGTGCATGTCTTGGTCAAGGGGGTTTCGGCATTAAAATTTCGGATATAGGGGGGGGGGGGGGGGGTCCCGAGGGCGGCTGAAAAAAACTTCTATCATGTAGTATGAGGGAGGTTCAAAATGCCTCCCAGAGCATAATAAGATGTCATGGGAGGGTAGGAGAGTGAAATCTGGGACCTAGACGACGTACATGGTGTTTGCGCTACTTCGTTGTCCCGATTTGGACTACTGATCACCCTCACGTGCACAGATCAGTTCTCAGAAACACTTGCGTGCCGGCTCTAAGGGTGAAGAAATATATTCATTGGTGTCCAGAATACATATGAGAAATTAGCACTACTGTACACACTATCAGTGCAATCTTTGCGACAGTGCAGACATGCCTTCACGGCTGGAAATTTCCGAAACACTGCCAGTTCATGCCCTCAGTTCTGGCTCAGTTCAGCATTGAACTGCTCAGAGAGAGCTCACCCATTGGGAATTGAGTATGAAATAGGAATCATTGAACTAGGAGACCTCAGAGTACAGTAGAGTGCCAGACAGGTGAGTAGTAGCATAGTTGGTTGGGTTAGGAAGCTGTCAATACAGTGGCGGTGGCCCGCACATGACCCGGAGAGACGGCCGCCGCTAGGGGTGGGAACCTCCTTCCTTATATAGGGGGGGAGGGGGGGGGGGGGGGGTCTGGCCGAGGGTCGAAAAAAACTTTTCGACCCTATATCCGTTTTTCGAATCCCGAGTCCCCCTTGGTCTTGGTTACCATACGCTTCCCAGAACTCTACGGCTCCAAGTGTCTCGGGGGCGGCCGAAGACACGGCATTCTGATAATGTGTCAGTGTGTGGACTATTTATTATGCAAAACATGCGCTCGCACTTTGTTCAGGGTATGTTCCAACCATCGACCCTCCTTGTTGAAAGGCGCGAATGCGATGATCCACCCGGTGTAGTAGTTGCCCATCCCGCTGCCGCCAGGCTCGTAGTGAGCGACGCGCTGCCAGAAATCGACGTTGTATGGGCTCATGGGTTTGTCAAACACGGCAATGAAGCGGTCGATAACGGGGCGCAAGAGGTGGTACCACGCGATGGTCTCAAGCCCGTATTCTTTGAGCTTTTTGAGCCGGCTGAGGATTTTAACCCAGTCCGACCTCTCTCCTTCAAGAGTGACGCGCGGGATGCCACAACCACTGGCCAGGAGCTTGTACTCGAAGTAGTGCTTGATAGTCGCCATGAGCAGCACCGCGCTCACGGTGGTTGTCGTTAATCGTGGTGGTGGTGAAGTCGGGGGTCACCCAAGCGCGCAGCGAGGGTATCGACAACATTCTTCTGAACAAGCCCGGCCATCTCGCGCGCTACATGCGCCAAATCGATGGTGCGGAGGGATTGGGGGCCGGGCATCGATGACAAGCTCTTTCTTGCCTTCGTGTGAGACGAAGCTAGCGCGCAGGAGCTCCGCGCGGGTGTTGACAAAGAAGTTGAACTGGGAGAGGATAGCCAACCAGACGTCGTTAGGGCGAATGACGAGTGCACGGTCCTGGGTGTACGCATCCAGAAAGGTAGCCACGAAGCCGTTCGCATTTGGGACGATTTTGGGGATTTTGGCTTCGAAGTTGCGCCCGCTGACAGGAGGAAGTATTGAGTGACAGGAGATGGTTCGGAAGCTTGTGATACGTACCATCCGCCGTCTGTATCGTCACCTACAGGGAGTGAAAATTGCAGGATTTCACCGGCCTTCGTGTGCTGGTCCTTGCATGCCTCGGCCTTCAGCAGTGTAGCCATGGCCAGCGGAGGGGAATGAGAACGATTTGGCAGAGTGTTTCGCGACTGGGAATGAGACGGGCATAATTAGCGGAGGAAGAGGGGATTAACTTTAACCCAGCCACGGGTGGTGACGCCAGCCTGGAGAACGCCAGCTATGGTATGTGAGTAAGGAAATCGGCGTCAAAGGAGCAGCCTCTAACCTGGGTCGGCATCATGACTATTCTCCACAGCATTTGCACCCTTATTCAGCACATTGGCTCGTTGATCATCACTGGTTCGATCAGCAATGAACCTCACCCCGGACCCGGTCGCCTCCAGCCCCTCAGTGCTGACCACCGCGAGGCTGATCCAGTCCCTACCAACACCAGCTCCAATTGGCGCCATGCTCATATCACGAAGTTGCACGGGGAAACGAGAGCGGCTAACAATGCTATCTGTGCAGCCGTCTTCGAGAGCATTGAAGAAGTGCGAACCCTGTCTTCCTTGGCCTCCCGGCTCGTATGGCTGACTCAATCCCCTAGACTCGGCGCCGCCAGAACGACAAGAGTCGCAACAACAATCATCGTGGATATGGCTATCGTGCCCGTGCACGCGCTCACCCCTCGGACATTGCGCACCTCTTCGCATTGTTGGAGCGCCTCCATCGCATCGAAGTCCTCCTCCATCGCCTCGAGCGATTGATCAGCTTGCTCTCAGCGATGCAGCTCTAAACAATGCCGTGTCCGAAATTATTGAAGTACACGCATCGCAAGTGTAAGATCTTCTGGAGAAGTCTAAATACCTGTCGTGTACCAGGTTCATGTAAATCACTTGATTGAATTGGGATAACTTGACCCCGTACCAGTGCCGCACAGTTTAACTCTACATCCAACCTGCAATCCTGATGTGACTTGCTACAATTAATGAACTCGTCAAAAGAAGTAACCTATTGAGATTCTGGACAGAATAAATCGATACTGTACATGCTATAAGTTGAGAATGCGGACACGTCGAATTATGTGCATGGTGGCCAGAATTTGACGTGTCATGTCACCGTGTGACACCACGCACTCCGCGACTTCATTTGATTCAAACCACCAATAGGATACATAGACGGCGGTCTTTAAACGCACCAAAATATGACAATACACCCACAAAAATTCGTTTTCAGTACCGAGGGCCCTCCTGGAACGCGGGAGGGTTTCGGGGACGTGGTACCGCCCTCTCAACAGTGCCTGCCGGCTGCGAGTTCATAGCATGAAACCAGCAGGAGCCAGGGTATTCAGGGACCGATCCCTGGCTACCAGAATCTAGGCCCCTCCTGTAATAGCTCTGTTGCTCTGGCTATTACAGATCATGGCGAAGAGCAGTACAATCGTGCCATTCCCGATTTGAACACCCCGGATCATCGCCCACCACGGATGAGCCCTTCCCCTGTGGCAGATGAAGAACCAGGGGGAGCGGTGAGTCTCGCTCGAGGATTGACAGAATATACATAAAACACTCACTTTTCGAATCGTGCCGAAACTGGAATATTGACTACACGGCCATAAAGTCTGACCACCGACTCGTAGGCGTCCAACTCGCCTGCAGGCCCGAAGTGCGACCGGGCCACGGACGTTTCAGTCTGCCCCTCTACCTTTTTAAAACTCGCAGGTTCATGCGGGAGGTACGCAGACTTGGCATCGAGCTGCAAAACCAACTGAAAAAATTGGAACACAAGCCCCGACAAGGAGACAAAAACATCCAAGTTCTGTGGCATAAATTCAAACACGATATCGTAGCGTACACCCGAATCTGCACCCTGATGGTCTCAAACGATGATACGAGGAAACTGCGCACTTGGCAAGCCCAACTGCAGCTAACCATTCATGATACGGAAATGCCGGCGGACGACCGCTCCATTGCGGCGTACCTCCTGGAAAATAAAATTAAGAACTTCATCAGGGAGAAAGCCCAAGAAAGAAAGACTTGAGCGACACCCGGTATGACATGGAGGGTGAATCATTGACCAGTAGGTACTGGACTAAATCTGCTCAAGACTACCACCCAAAGGAGACAATACACGAGTTCCGGAAAGGAGACTCACAGGTCGATGTACCAAACTACGAAACACGTCCCCGGAAAATGGCCGAAATGGCCCGTGAGTACCACGACAAGGCTCAGGACCTGAGCAGACCGGATGGATACACAAGGATGCTGGCAACCTCCATAGTTCTCGAACACTGCAAAGCGCATGTATCCGAATCCCAATACGCGGATCTGAATGAGGAACTTGGTGTACAAGATGTTACCGACGCAGTTAAACATATCAAAGAGTGGATCCTCACTAGGAATAGATGGCTTGCCATACAAGTTCTATCGCTGGCTGCGAATGCCTGTTCGACGAAGACACAAAAAACGGACTTGAGGGCTTCGACATCGTCGGACTTCTTGTGACCCTTTTTTCGGACATCGAAAGATACGGAATAGAGAAGGCTACGAACTTCAACGAAGGATGGATGTGCCCTATATACAAGAAGGGGGATCGAGCACAGATCTCGAACTATCGCCCCATAACATTAATGAACACTGACTACAAGCTGATGACGAAAGGTTACACACTTCGATTAACACAAATTGTACCGGACCTGATCCATCCCGACCAGGCGGGTTTTATGCGAGGTCGCAAGATAGAGGACCAGGTTAAACAAGCCAAATACTTGCTGAACTACGGAGAGGCCATGGAAGTTAACGGTGTCATTGTGGCGCTAGATCAAGAAAAGGCTTACGATCGAATTGACCACGATTATCTCTTGGAGGTTATACAACACATGAGATTCCCCGGAAAATTCTGCGACACTGTGAAAGCACTATACACGGGTGCAGAAACCAGAGTCATGATAAATGGGGAATTGAGCCCACCATTCGTTGTACGGCGCGGTGTCCGACAGGGGGACCCGCTATCATGCCTATTATTCAACCTAGCTATTGAGCCGCTGGCGTGTGCACTCCGAAAGTCCAAATTGAAAGGTTTACAAATCCCTGAGACAAATAGGCGCTTGTTAGTGTCACTTTTTGCAGACGACACCACAATATACTTGTCCACAACTGACTCTTGGCTGAAACTTTGGCGCATCCTGGATCTCTGGTGCACAGCGTCAACTGTAAAATTCAACACTACGAAAACGCTGGTCCTACCCTTTTGATCCGCTGGTTACCGACAACGACTGCTCCAAACCAGATGCTTGGATGGAACCGGTGGCAGCTACATCGCCAACAACATCAGAATATTACCAGACGGAGAAACCTGTCGCATCCTGGGGGCCTGGTTAGGGAACGAAGTAGACTATATGACACCATGGCCAGAATTCATCGAAAGGATAGAGGCAGAACTGACAAGATGGAACACAAAAAACCCTCTCCTTGAAGGTAGAAGACACATTATTAACATGGTAATCGGGGGGAAAAACTCAGTACCTCACCCGAGTACAAGGTATGCCCAAATCTATTGAAAACACTCTTATCCACCTTCGTAATGAGCTCCTGTGGAGTGGTAAAAAAGCCAGAATATCGGAAGATACCATGCACTTACCCGTAGAACGAGGTGGAAAACAGATTCTGGATATTAGGACCCGGAATGAGGCAATTGACCTATGGAATATGAAGGAATACTTGAAACAGGGCGACGAGCGCGCCAACTGGGCCTTCCTTGTCGACTACCTTATCAGCAAAAGCCTGGAAACCAGCAGTGTTAGAACCCAGCCTGGGGAAATAATAAATGGATTCCTTCAGAACATACTGGTACCAACGTTTAGAACGAATCCCCTACCTAACGACATCCAACGGATGGTAAGCACGGCCCAGAAATTTAATCTTACCTTCACGTCTCTCTCCATCTCGGACAACATCAAACTGAACATGCCGGTTTGGAGATATATATCAAGCCGCTTCCAAACTGTCCGAGAAAAGGACGCCCTCAAATGCCTTCGTCAAAACCATCGCATCAAGAACGTTGGAGACGTAGTCTCCGGTAGAACCTGCGGAGGTCTGCAGGAATGTCGCTCGGTGCGGCACGAAGTGGCGGTAAGCAAAGATGAATGTCGTATGATGTGATATAATCTTATGACTACGCTGCTGATCTCTGGCAGATCCTGCCGCTGATCCTGATGCGCTCGGTGGGGCGGTGCCAGAGTGCACTGCCACATGTGCCCCCCCCCAAATGGACGCGGAATCCTCGTCGTGTCGCCTACTCGTCCCCGCCCGACTCGGACGTGCCTTCATCGTCTCCCTTGTCCTCTATCCGTAACTCCTCGAGCCCCATGGCCCACTCCTCCTGCAACTCGTGCAGCAACGTGCTCCTCCTCGGGACGAACTGACGCAACAGCCTCAAGCTCCACCTGCCGCCCAGCGGCAGGCCTTCGAGCGTCTCCAATTTGTACGAGTTCCGCGAGCGGTTGGTGATGCGCCGGGGTGCAGACCACATCGGCACCATCTTGCGCTCGACGAGGAATGTCGCGCCCGTCTCGTACTTCATGTTGTAAACCTGTACCAAGGATCCTGTCTTGAATATGACCTCTTTGGGCGCGCACACCAGAACCTTCTTGTCGAATGGGGCCTTGCGTCGCACAGCGTGGTCGACGATCTCGGCATACCCGTCCAGCCGAAGCTGACCCATGTACACCATCTGCAAGCCGGCGTCGTTTTCGTCGACGGGAAGCGTGGCCTCCTCGATCGGTATGCGTGCGGTATTGATAACCATCCCGAAAAGGAGCTCATCTGGGGAAAATTTCAGCGCTGGCAGGATACGATTGTTCAACGCGAAAACTGCGGCTTCAAGATGGTCGGGCCAACTCTCCGGCAAGTTCTCCCAGTTCATTTTCTCGTAGTCATCCTCCCCGAGGTTCGGCGTGCACAGGCGCTTCAGCCGCCCGAGGAGCTTCGAGTTCATGCCCTCCAGGAGACCGTTCACCCATGGCGAATATTTTGGCGCGATGTGAAGATCGAAGCCCGACTCTTCGCACAACTTCTCCAGCTGCCGGTTGTCGAACTCGGGGCCGCCGTCGCACATGTAGCTCTCGGGACGCCGGAATTTCCCCCAAATCTCGCGTAATGTCTTGACCGTCGAGTCGCCGGATGCTGCGGAAGTTAGCGGTCGGACCCATAGCTGCTGTGCATAGATGTCCATGTTGAGGGAGAGTTTGTGGAGCCCCCCTTCCCACGCGGCATGGATAGTGTATCACCCACCATGAGCTCAAATGGGTGACGCCGCGTTATGGGTTTGAGCAGCGAGATAACGTGTCGCGCACCGAAGTTCTTGCAGCGCCCGCATTCATTTATTGCCGTTACGATGGACTGATCGAGCGCGGGGCTCTAGATGCGATCGAGCAGCTGCACCTTAATCATGTCGCGGTGGAAATGCCCGTTGCGCTCGTGGGAGTCTCGCGCCAGCGTCACCGCCTCGAGCTTCGTAACGCACTCGACCTTGGTTCGCGCGCACACCGATTTCGGCCCAAGCTTCCATAGCTTGCCGTCCTCGATGCAGTAATCGAGTGCGCGGTGTTAAGCGCGCTTGCGTTCCCGCGGGGATGAGCCATGGTCGAGCTCAAGTAGCGCCGAGATAACCTCCCTAAAGATGTTCTCGTCTTTGAATCTGTCGAGCAGATCAGAATACTGTGTTGCTTCGGCGATATGGAAGAATGCATGTGTCAAACCGGTGCGCGCCTCCCAGTCTTCGCAGACTGTCCACTCGTGTCCGTCGCCCTTCACCCGCGGGACACCGACGAACTTGCGGCTGAGTCCGTCAGCGACTACATTGCTTTTGCCGGAGCGGTGGCGGACGTCGACGATCTGGTGGTCTGTGACCACCTCCCGCCAGCGCGCGTGTGTCGCGTTGAGTTGGTCATTGAGTAGGTGGGCACGGAGAGCTCGGCAGTCAGTCTCGAGTTCCACCGGGAATCCCCAGATGAAATCGGAGAATTTGTCGAGGCTGTATTTTAGCGCTGCGAACTCCAGCAGGAACGGTTTATACCGCTCCTCAGAGCTTGACGTCCGCTTCGACGCGAAGCCGACTGGGCGGAGGCGCCTGGTTTCTTTGCTGTTGGCACCGACCGAGGTGTGCCATTGAGACAACATCCCAGTGAAGCCAAACTTGCTGCCGTCCGTCGTCACGATGAACGGTCGCCCATCAAACACAGGACCCTTGAGTACAGGCTCCTGCGTTAGTGCGATTTTCAGAGCTAAGAAGGCACGCTGCTCTCTTGCGCCCCACGCTGCCTCGAGTACATGTGCCTTCATCCCGCAACGAAACACGCCTTTACCCTTCCTGCGGGGAACCTCTGCCGCGCGAATGAGGTCGGTGAGAGGCTGCGCTATGCCAGTGTATCCCTTTATGAGGGTTCGGAAGTACCCGGTGAGTCCGAGGAACGCCCCGAGATTCTGGAGATCCCGTCTACGACCGCCGTGAGCTTCGTGAGGTCCGGCTTGATGCCTTCGGGCCCAACACGCCCACCCGCGAACGTAGCTTCAGTGAGGAAGAATTGGGACTTCGCAGCGGAGAGGGTTAGTTTGCGCTCTCGGCACCTGGTGAATAGAACCCGCAAGTCAGCTAGCGAATCGTCGAAATTGTCTGCTGCCATGCCACCGTCGTCAAAGAACAGCTCGAAGAGGGTTCCGACGAGGTCTCCGAGCTCCGTAGTGGTCATATTGCCAAACGTCGACGGCACACCGGTGAGCCCAAATGGCATGCGCTGGTAGGCAAAGTACCCGCGGCCCTCCACGTAAAAGCAAATATAGAGTTGGTCCTCCTCCCGGATTGCGCATGCGTAGAACCCCGAGGCAAAATCGAAAGTGTGTACCCAGCGATGACCGCTGAGCCTCTGCTGTTTCGCCCGGATGTCGCCCTGCAGAATCGGCGCGACTTTCGTCACATCGTTCAAACCCTTGAAGCTCTGACACACGCGCCACTTCTGCGTTGTGGGTGCGTTGGTTGGCGTTGCGACGGTGGGGGTGCTTTCAAATTCTGTGTGGAATGCCGTCTCGAAACCGCTTGCGACGCACTGGTCATCGACGCGACACTGCAGCTCTTCGATCGTCAGGCCTTCCCCGGTGTGGACCTTCTGTGCGAGAGTCGTGGAGCCGCAGCACTTGACGTTGTGATAAGGACCGCGGTGCTATGGGTGTGAATGAGATGGTATTCAGTTGGTAGCTCGGTCGTCCTCTAGGGGGTGATACGGATGAAATCCGGTTGGAGGAAGTGGCGGATACGCGTTCTGGTGGTTCCTGTTGGTTGGCGTTTGGGAAATCGCGAGATGGTCAGTGCAAAATGGGGTCAAAGGTGAAATATACTCGTCAGGCTAGCTGTCTTCTAGCTTCCTGAACTCCTAAAGCCTTCTACTTCTCTCCAGGTCAACGCCTTTCCCCGAATGCGCGAGGCGTGAGCTGAGATGTAGGAATCCGCCAAATGGGGGCTCCGTAGGTGACTTTAACATCGTCGAGGGTTGGAATACGGCGAGGGGCGTTGCTCGGTACGTCCTAGGGTCGCAGACGATTTGCCTAAGTTGACGTCTTTACAAGGCTTCCACTACTGCACGACGGTGTGTCTGCGTAGGAAGGTGGCGCGAGTAGGATGTCCGGTGGTGGTGAGCGCGAGCTTCTGGGGGAGAGCTGCGATGGGGAGGAAGGTAGAATGCCTGAGGGCAAGCGTGAACTGAGGTGTGGTAAACTTCTGTATTGGTGGGTCTAGTACACTTGGTGTAGAAGTGGGGGAGAGCTAGAGACCCGAAATTGACTGACTACTGTGTCTAAAGTACGTTCCTTTTTATACCATTTCTTGCTACACAGCCTCAAGGCGCCCGCTACATGTGCTACTTGCCTTGAGGCAGGCTCGTCCATGTGGTCGGTATTGGCGTCTGGGCGAACGCGAGAGCAAAACCGAAGGATTGCACAAACGCGAGCTGCCAATTTGAATTTGGAGGTCAACTTGGTCAAACGCGAGGGTCTAGGCCGTAAGGAGTGGACACCCTGTTTCATGATTCAGCCGTATACGGGGCGTGGGCTCCCGCGATGTGTCGGTGCCCTTGTTTCGGGGGTACAAAGTAGTGGGGATGTGGCATTTTGACCAGAGTTCTCCTGCGACTGGCGGTGCTACGCTCGCGAGTGTCCTGGTGCATGGCGATTGTAGAATTTGAGGATGTGACCACTCTCTTCGGGGAATCGCCTTCTAGCCAGTGGTCGGAGTTGTTTGGTGCAAGTGCCGTGACGATATAGGGTTGCCTCCTGTTGGTCTCCGTTCCCGTGTAAGGAGTTTCTGGACCTCAAAAGGTCTTGTCTATGGTGTGTGCGAAGTGGGTATGGTGCGTTTAGTGAATTGCGGCGTTTTGCTGAATCGGGTTTCCTAGTGGTTCCGGATTGGGGAATCGCCGGCGTAACGTTGCTCCTGCGCGAGGGCATATGCAGAGCGTATTCAGCCCTCACAACGTCCGCCGGGTTTATGGGGCAAATAACGCCGGCGTCGAGCATCTCGTCAATGACATTGTTGAAGAAGACTCGTTGCGGGGGACTTAGCGGGCGCTGGTTAATCTTTGTTTTAAATGTTGCGCTGGCGGAGATGCTGAGGTGGTGTTCCGCACCCGGGATCTCATGTACTTCGCTCATCGACAGGCCGAACACGTCCACGAATTCGTCGAGGAGCGTGTCGACCTGCTGTCGCTCGTCCGGTGTGAAGTCGTTACCAATAGTAATTCGCCTCTTGACCTCTGCCATTCTGTGCGCGTCGCGCGGGTTTGTCTTCCGCGTGAATATGGTGCGGTCCACGGCGCTAGCGGGTTCCGGTTCTTCGACGCCAGGGTCATCCCGCGAGCTGCCCGCGTTGTCGTCTAGGTGCCATATCTCCGCCCAGTCTTGGATCGGCTCTCCGAGATTCGGTACACCATCGCGTAAGTGCGGTAATCGGCTGTCAATATGCTCGTCAATACGCGGTTTCGGTCTCTGTTTCCAAGCGGATTTTACTCCCCTGAGAGGGGTTCGCGAATCCCCCTCAGAGTGTTGCGCGTGCGGAGTCGTAGACTTCAATAAATCCTCTTCTGGTGTTTGATCCGGAATTGTTTCGGCCATTTCCCGCTGGTGCCCTCCGGTTTGTGTGCACGTCGTGGTTTCCTGCGGCCGTCGGTGTCAGTAACGTTGAACGGCATCGCATCGATATGGGGCGGGACTTCCCTCGAGGGGGTTCGCGACCCCCCCTCTGAGTTTATTACGCGTGGTGGCACGTGACCGCCGCTGCCCAAGGCCCTCATCCGCCTCCACGCCCTCCTTTCGTCCGCCGTCCACTTTCTCCCCGCTGCGCCGCTCTTCCCCACCAGCATCTCCAGCCGTGCCTTTGCCTCTGCCGCCACCCCCCTCTGCGCCGCCGCATCGACCCGCTCTAGCTCCTCTCCTTTCCGCCTCCTCTCCCCCCTTCTTGCCGCGATAGCGCTCCTCCCCTGCGCGCTCAATCCGACCCTCTTGCCCCCGTTCTGCGCATCACCTCCCGCTTCCTTTTCCCCTCCGACGCCCGCCGCCCCACTCAAATCCGGGCCCACCACGACCTCTTACTCTGGCACTGGCAAATCTCGCGCATCCGCCTTTTTTCGCTCTCGCTCGCGGCGACCGCCGCGCTTCCGTTCCCCACGCTTGCCCGCAGGCTCCTGCGGCTCTTGGGCTTTGGTGTCGTCGTCCGCCAGTGCTGCTGGTAAGTCGTTCGCTGCGGCTGCTTCTCCTCCTGTAACTGGGTGCTCATCCGGTTTTCCAGGGCAGAGTGAAATGGATTCGGGTACTTGCCTCGTGGGGGGTGCGCCGTCTCTCCCCGTGGTGTTTCCACACGTGGCTGCAATGCTGGCCTTCTTCGTAGTCGCTGCTTGCCACCAGTCGCTGGTGCGCGCGTTAACCTTTTTCTCTGCTGCCGGAACGCCAACGTCTATGGGCACAGGCTGGTCAATCTGTTCTACGGCGCGACGTTCGCAGCGGATGATGCTTGCCTCGCGGGAGGTGCGCGATTACCTCCCGAGATGGTTGCGCGCGTTGCGGCCTCCGTCATTGTCATGACGGGGCTCGCCTTCCCTCGTGCACCTGCGTGTATGTTCTCGACTCGTACGGTCTCACCGCAGTCGCTGCGCAGCAGAATTACGTTCTCTGCGTAGCCGTGCCAGGCACCGAACGCTTTGAGCAGTGGCTTCCCGAGGAGCATCGTCCATGTGCCGCCGCTCGGGAAGCCCTCTAGCGTGCCGCGCCTCTTCACACCGCCGAGGTTTACCTCCCCCGTCCATGACCCCATTGACGGCACTAATTCCCCGTTTGCCATGCGGAGCACGTGCGGCGACCATGCGAGCTTGCCGAGGGTTTGTCTCGCTGCCTGGTATGTGTCCGCGTCCAGTGCACCCGCCATGGATCCGTCATCGACGACCGTCTCCACCTCCATCTCCCCCCCTCTGTCTGTCCGTAGTCAACAGTGCAGGTAGCCACGTTGCAATGTGCACTGGCCCCCCCAGCGGGACGGGTTACAATGTGTTCAATGTACTACCATGTGCGGTGCACGTTGCAATGTGCACCATCCCTTTGCGGAAGCGGCTCTTTCCCGTCACCTCGGCACATCGGCATCACACCCTACCTCAG